>SNQJ01S0142933.1:9833-34387 GCA_010110895.2 Picea sitchensis
TGAAACAACTAGTGAAGGCCCTATTTGTGGTAATGGGTAAGTTATCAATAAAAGAAATTCAAAGTTATTTATGTAATGCTTTTCATACCATTGCAATGTTTTCTATTTAGCATCATCGTCACTTAACTAGGTAAATTTAGATTTACCAACTTCAGGTCTTTAATCTCCCATTAATATTCAATTTATTATATCTACCCCGATAAAACAACGAGCCTTTAGTCTCTTGGAATGTATTTACCTCAGGAGCATGTTTTTTTTTGTAAGTGAGTGTAAGAAACCGTATTACTGCAAAAAGATTATGATAAAAAAAAGGGGGGCCTCATGGTCTGCCTAGTAGGAAACCAGACCAGGGATTCTCGAGTTGCGCTTACTGATATATACAAGGGGTGGGACATGTTTGCCACCGGGGAAAAATAGGCCAGTCCCACCATAACCGGTTTGACAAAGAAAAGCAAACATACATAAAAGTAGAAGCTACGTCAACCTACTGAGCTCGAGAGGGTAGTGGTTGAACTAACCATTCAACTAACCATTCACTAGTCCAAGACAATGATGTGTTTCTCCCCGCCATCCGCCTGGCTCTTGTTATCCTCCTTATGGGGGATCGTGTGAGTCTTCCTGATGTGGGCTAGCGCATTGTGTCCATCGACTGGTGTGATATCCTTATGGTGGACATAGAGCAGATAGAGGTGAAATTGAGCAGTCGACCACTCTAGCTTGGATTTATGGTCCTTCTCAACCTCAACTAACAGTTTGGTAATAGTTTCCAAACTGTTGAGTTGACTTGGGCTTACTTGCATCATTTTATTGAGTTCCTTTTTATCCTCCCGTCTAGAGTCTTCTGTTTCCAAACTCACTTTGTTGATCATCATCTTTGTTAGCCACACAATCTCCATTGTTTTATGATAGAGGGTTTCCCTGGGCTGTGTGGCCCCCAGATCAACTACCTAGTCCACTTCCTGTGCCAGTGCATCCCATGCTTTGCCTTTGCATTTTTATTTTATTTCCTTTCCCTAGCGGGTAATGGTTTCTTTTCCCTTCGGCGCTACCAGAGTTTGGAAGGTGCCCTCTGCATCTCTTATCCCCTGCTCCATTCTTAACACTCGACTAGGACTATTTTGGGCTTCCTTTCCAAGGGGGTTCCTCTTCCTATGCGTTCGCTTGATTCGCACTGTCTCGCTTGGTCTGTCTCAGCTCCTTTGCTAGTTGTTCATCCTGTGCCTCACTTCACCAGGATTCTTCCTTTCCATGTCCTTGTATCTATGGTAGTCTCTATTGTTGCACTCCTTCTATTTGTATCTATTTCTGTTGTCGTTCCTCTTATTGTGATTCTCTTGCTGCGAGCTTGTACTTTCAATCATGTCTTGCCCATAGTGGTAATCACTCTTGTCCTTTATTCTGGTTCTGGCTCGTATGCTCATGATGACTCACCTTTTATCCCTGTACGGGTCCCTGCCCCTGGTCATTTGAGATCCTACTGTGTTTCTCTTCGTATATGTTCTTTGGCATGGGGGATTGGTTCTGGCCCATGTCACTCCCTCATGCCTTACGTCATTCGTTGCATGCGGTTTGTCATTTGTACTTTCCCTCGTGCTTTCCCTGCTCCTCTTTATGTCACAAGGGTCTTTATGTCGTACTCCTACCTGCTATTTGTGTTGATTCTGTTGTTTGTTCTGAGTTGACCATTCGGGATGTTGATCCAGGTAGTGTCTAGTTATGGGCCTTCCTTATCTACCCCCTCGTTGGCTAGTCTGTCCGCCAGGCCATTTGCTGACCTACAGACCCAACGCAGCTCCACGGTGTTCATATTTCTCAGATGCTCCTAAATTTTCTGTAGGTTGAGGGCCATGCGCCAGCGTCTCTGAACCTTGCCCACTTTGGTGGCATTATGGAGTCTCTTCGTCATGTTGATGACCAAGGTGGAATTTCCTTCCATGATAGTGTTTGTCATCCTTTCTCATCTTAGGATTGCAAGGTCGAGCTCCAGGGCTCTGAACTCTGTTGTGTTGTTGGTTGAATTTCCCATACTTCCAGCGTACAGTTGTATGATGTTACCTTTACTGTCTCTGATCACCCTTCCCATCCCTCCCACTCCTGGGTTCCCTTTTTCCACCCCATCAAAATATAATTTGAGGGACCCCAACGGGGGGGGTCCAGTTGCGGCTCCTATGCAATCATTGTGATGTTGCGCCCATATTTTAGGTGAAAAAAATCCAGGATGCGGGCTTCCTGGTCGGTGATTTATGTGTTTTCCTTGTTGCACCTGCGGCTCTACACTGTTTCTTGTATTTGTGATACAATTGCCTCCTTGATATTTCCTTCTGGTAGGATTTCATTCTAGATTATGCGTCGGTTCTTTTCTTTCCATATTTCCCAGATGATCATCCCCGACGTTAGTTTCCAGCAGAGGTTCACCATTTCATTTTCGCTATAATGCCTATTCCAATTGTTGATGGTTGCGTTGATGCTGCCCCAGATCCTATTGGATTGGCAATAGATGTCGATCGCCCAGTCCCATAGCTCTGTTGTGTAGATACACTCATAGAGAAAGTGATTGGTTGTTTCCTCCTTAGCTTGGCAGAGGTGGCAGGGAGATGGACCTATATAACCCATTTTCCTGAGATTTTCCCAGGTTAGAATTCGGTTGTGGAGGACTAACCATTCAAATAGTTTGATTTTTGGCCATTGGGGGTTGTGCCAAATCTTTCACCACTATTGCGTCAAGTCCTCTTGATCCTGGTCCGTGATGTAATGTCGTGCTTCTTTTAAGTTTAATTCGCCACCATTTTCCCTGACCCACCTTAATTGGTCCTCGTCCTCTGAGACTGCAATTTTCCTTTTCCCTAGTTCCTCTTCCACCTCTTTCGTTAGGGTTGTGATACGGTCTCTATTTTTTGGGTTGAGTTTATCCCAGGTCCTCCATCCGTCGCTATCAATTCTTTACTTCCAGTAGTGATGGATTTTTGTTTTACCTTGCGTTGTCATTTCCTGTTGTAACTCCTCCCTGTCTGGATTTTCCATTCTGGGTTCCTGTTTCCATGCGTCCTCCCAGACTCTGGTGGTTTGACCATTCCTAACTTCCCAGAAGCTGTGTTTATGGATCCGATTCTTGTTGTGCCAGGATAGATTCCAGATAGTTGATCCCTCCCTTGTGCCCATGAATCTGATTCGATCTTGATTGTTGATGTTCTGGGCATACTTAGCCTTCCAGAGGTTTGTCCATGGTACTGAGTTGTCCTTAACCCATCTCCACCATATTTTTGCTCTGTAGGCTTCATTTTTTACCCGTGGGTCTTGTAACCCCAGGCCTCCTTTGTATTTTGGCCTTCATACCTTCTCCCAAGCTACCAAGGCCCATTTCTTTTTATTTTCCGCACCTCGCCATAGGAACTCTTTTTGAATGGCTCTTATCTTTTGTAGTATTCCTTTGGGAGCTTGAAACACTGACATCATATACGCCAGAATTGCTTGTAGAACCACTTTGGTGACGATAAGTCTCCCTGCCAAGTTGAGGGCTCTATAATTCCAATGTTTTACCCTCTCCTATATTTTGTTGATCACTCCTTTTCACGTTGCCATCTTGCATGCTCTATCCATTAGGAGGATTCCCAAGTATTTCGTTGGGAGTGTTTTTCTTTCAAACCCCAGAATGTTGGCCAGGTTTCTTTGAATTGTAGGATTGGTGTTAAAGAAGTAGATCATGGATTTGGAGTGGATGATCTCCGCCTCGGAGGCTTCCCCAAAGTATTCTAATATTCTTTTGTAGGTTTTTGCTTCCTTGATTGTGGGTGTGCCATGGAGTAGGGTGTCATCAACAAATTGTTGGTGTGTGGAGGTTGGATAGTTTTCGAAAGGTTTGATGCCTTTTAGTTCTCCTGCTGCAGTTGCACTTTTTATGCTTCTGTTGAGCCCTTCCATCATCAGAATGAACAAGAAGGGGGATAGTGGGTCTCATTGTCTAATGCCTCTCGAAGGCCGGAAGGGTTTTGTTGGGGCTCCATTGATTAGTAGAGAGTATCTTTTCGTTGAGACTATATTGACAATCCAGTTGATCCAGTGGTGTTCAAACCCAAAGGCTTCCACCATCTTAACCATATAATGCCAACTAACTTTGTCGTAATCCTTCGCCAGGTCAAGTTGGATTATCATCCCCCCTCTCCTTTGGCTTTTCAACATGTGTATAATAAGCTCATGGGAATGGATGATGTTGTCCAATAATTGTCTTTCTTATATGAAACTTGCATGTTCTTTTGAAATCAGTGTGGGTAGGAGAGGTTTCAAGCGATTGTCTATGAATTTGGAGATTATCTTGTACACTACATTGCATAACGCTATAGGCCTGTAGCGATCTAGGGTCATTGCTTCATTTTCTTTATGGATTAGCGTGATCATTGTGGCATTTAACACTTTCAAGATGGAGGCCGAGCATCTGGAATCTTCCACTACCCCATAAACATCTTGTTTTACCACTTCCCATCAGGGTTTGAAAAATTCCACTGTGAAACCATCTGGACCTGGGGCCTTTCCATTGGGCATCTCCTAAACCACTTGGTCGATTTCCTCCTTAGTTATGGGTTTGTTTAGATTGATGTTTTTTTCCTCGATGACCACCCTGGGGATGTGCTGAGTTATCCTTTGTATGGCCTCCGATCTATATTGATTGGGTTCCTAGGCTATCCCCTTGAAGTGATTGACCAGTGTATTTTCAATTTCCTTGTGGGATTCTCTTTCAATCCCATCCTGATCCCTAATTTTCAATATTTTGTTGTGGATTCTTCTTGCAATGGTTGTTCTATGAAAAAAAATTGTATTCCACTCCCCTTCCTTTAACCACCTAATTCTGGACTTTTGGCACCACAAATTTTCTTCCTACCAACATCTTGCTTCCCATTCCTAGATCATTTGGATCTCTTCTCTTTTCTGATCCTGTGTATAACCCTCATCTATCCAGAGTTCCTGGAGTATCCTCATTCTTTCCTCGATATTTTTATTTTCTCGGTTTATGTTTCCAAAGATTTCCTTGTTCCACTCCTTGAGTTTGTGTTTGATGTACTTCAGTCTCTTATAAAGTTTGAACATCCTTGTCCCTTGATCTGGTAATTCCTCCCACCACCATTGTTTGATTTTCTCCTTGAAGGTGGGATGTTGAATCCAAAACTTCTCAAATCTAAAAGTTTTGTTCTTCGAAATGGTTTGAAATTTTTCTTCCAATTGAACTGCCCAATGGTCTGAACCCCCCCATGGAAGGATGTTGCAATCTAAGGTTAGTCCATGCAGAATAATGGACTCCGACACTAGGAATATATCTATCCTTGTAGCTACTTGATAGTGGTTAATTCATTTGTTATTCCAGGTGAACTGGCCATTGTTGGTTCTGATGTCCACCATCTCCATTGTTTCAATGATAGCTTAAAATTCCTCTGCATCTCTATCCAATCTCCTGGTGCCCCCTTTTTTCTCCGCAAGTGTCGTGATGATGTTGAAATCCCCTGCTAGGATCTAGTGGAGGTTTCGGGATTGGGCCTTTAGGTCTAGGAGCATTCTCCTTTTTTCCTCCAACTTCTGGGGGACATACACATTTGTGCATAGAATCACCTCAGTGTTACTTATAATTTGCATGTTAACCGAAAGTGTGTGTCTCGTTGCTTCGACTGCAAGTAGGTTCAACGATTGTGGGTTCCATAAGGTGAGTATACCATCTACCATCTGTTGGCCTTCAATAGCCAATATATTGTACTTACTACATTGTTTTTTACTTATTGTTTCCATTCTGTCTACAGTGCATTTTGACTCTTGAATGAAACATAGGTCAGGTTGTTCCTTCCTCAGTCTATTTTTAAGGATTCTTTGCTTTCGTGGGCTATTTAGGCCTCTTATATTCCATGTTATAATCTTCATTTAAACATGTGGGGGGGAGTTGGGAAAGAGATTTTTGATCTTACCTGAATTGATCAGCAGGGATCCTAGTTCTTGCAGGGCTACACTGTTTGATTTCCTGCATTTATTCTGCCTCGTTTGCTTGGGTGACTGTTGTGGTTGTCCCTCGCCGTGCGTGTGCTTGATACCTTTGGATTTTTCTTCATCTCTTATAAGGAAAAGGTATTGGATACAATCTAGTTGCTCCGCTGGCACATTGTCTACTCCCTACTTCTTCCATTGTTCCAATATGTTCGGGAGATCTATTCCTTCCCTTTCCACAATGTCTCTGAGGTCCATATCTTATGTGCCTACCTCACTTGGTGTCATCTCTGAGTCTTTGTCTACCTCCTGCATTGGGGTGTTGGCATCTTCGTTTTATCTTTCCATAGGACTTGCGCTACCTCCATGTTCCCTCTTATTACTTGGAATATCTGTGTTCTCATGAGTTGCTTATTCCCTAGTTTCTCTAGATTTTGTATTTTCCTTTCCTCCTTATTCCCCTTAGTTAGCCTTGTCCCGTCCTTCT
Organism: Picea sitchensis; assembly: GCA_010110895.2. Lineage (NCBI taxonomy): Eukaryota > Viridiplantae > Streptophyta > Pinopsida > Pinales > Pinaceae > Picea > Picea sitchensis. The sequence goes on from SNQJ01S0142933.1 coordinate 16,279, forward strand.
GGTCTGGTCATGGTTTCCGAGTTGCTTCCTGTTGGGGCTTTGCTTGGTTTCTTGCTTTCTTTGTTTTTGTGGTTCGGTTTTACAAACCCATCCTCATCCTGCTGTGTTTTGATGTTTTCCGTTTCATGTTTTTTATTGAGCAGACATTCTATGATTAGGTGTCCATGTTCATGGAATATTATGCATCTAAATGGGATCTTCTCATAATCGATTCTTTGTATCCATTATGTTGAGTACCCAACACACCCTAAAAGTTTTGTGACTTTTTCCTTTTGGGTACCACCCTGTAGTTTACTTTTGACTTTTTTTGCCTCGGCTTGAAACTAATCCTTCGCTTCTCTTATATGTTTCATGTTTTAATTGATTAAAAGTTCACTTGAACATACAACGAAGAATCATCTTAACTCTAAAATACTTAACAACTACTTGAGGAATCGATGACCCAGATTTTTTCCCCGACTCACAAGAGAATTTTGGCATCGGCGGAAGATGATAATGGCAAAAACCGTTTGGAGAGTCAAAGTAGCTAAATACCAACCCTCATCAACGTCGACTGATGAAATGTTTCTTTCCTATGAATAAACCTTGGGAAGGATTTTGCTGAAGACCGATTCGATCGGCTTCGACTGAAAGATGTAATAATACGCACCGCACGAAAGAAAGAGTAAACCCCATGATCGCCAACCCCTATATCATCGGCATCGGAAGTTTCATCAATAGCCTATCAATGTAAGTACACACTCTTATAATAACCGATCCCCGATTCATTCACCAAGTGACGTGATGTGACGAGACGTGTTAACCTCGGAGTGTGGTAGGTACATTGCAATTACGATTCTCAGTTAATTCGTGGATCACGTATTAGTTATTGCCTCGTGCGCAAATCAAAAGGAACCGTTAAAATTGTTGATACAATGCATCTCTATCCGTGCCTCCACCGTCAACCAGTCAAAATTTATCCGCAGAAAATCTGATAGTGGTTTATTTTGAATTTGTGTTCATTACTCGTATTAACTAACTGATATGACTGATAGTATCTCCTAGTTATATTCCTTTCGAGTAATTGTGTATGATCCCATTCGACGCAGCAAGAAGTTCAGGGCAGACAAGAGAGCGAAGCTAACAGTCCACAGGAAGTGTTCAAAGTCCAGTGAGTATTAAAACCGTTATCGTAGCCAACATTATAGGTATGGGTTCACTTATTGTTTTTTTGGGCTCCATTTTATATATTCTCACCCAACGATGCCCTATACACATGTTCAAATGAAATTTTAAATTGTAGGAATAATGCCTCTGAAGAAGCCGTCCACCAGGAAATCGTCGAGAGCCCCTAAGCTGCAGAAATCAGAAGTAGGATAAGGCTCCTCCCCATCAATTGGAAGGCAATTAGATTTCGTTCCCAAACCAGTATCCATCATTAAGAGAATCACGAAGGAGCCTTTTGTCCAGCCCCCATCTTTCGGAGACACGGAGGCAAGTATTGGATCCAAGATGGCATTTCCTCACTGGGAAGAAGTTTTCAAGAAAATCAAGAAAGAAGAACCCCTCGAATATACCCTACATAGCGATCCTGAAACGAGGAATCTTGACGATGAGGTCCTCCCCAATATTTGCAGAGCTTATCTTCACCTGGTGGAAATTTGATCTCCAGTCTTTTCATGCATTGAGATCTTGAAGTGTATCATTGACCACACTGACACCCAAAAGTGTTTGATTAATGATGATAACACCGAGTGTGTCGGAGTCTTCCTGCCATCAGAGGTTCAGAACTACTATAAGCCCAAATATTCTGAGCTAAAGATAAGCACCGATTTCGTCTTAAGTTTCTATGCATCACATGATACCAGCAAAATCATGTTGTCTTGGTGGAAAGAAGACAAAAAATTCATGAACCGGATTGTTGGCTGGTACCCAATGGCCAATCTTAGGGAACCATACATATACCTCATGGTTTTACTTTACAAGTTACATGGGGAAAACGACTATTCCCGATTTTCAGAGGCTTGGATGCCTCTAGCTTTTATGATCGTTATTTCATGCACAAGCTTCAACTGGGGTTCCATCATCTCCAAACAGTTAAGCACCTACATAAGACAGGATCAGGAGCCGAAGGAGGGAGATGCCCCTGCCTTCTACATGGCTTCGTATCTACTGGACGTGATCTACACCAGGAATGCTTTTGCTGGGATGAATATGAATTGGCACCCTTCAAGGCTGGTTTTCCATGTATACTTCAGCATCCTATGGGAAAACAAGTACAAAAAATCCTATGATGTTATCTGTGATCAATTTATTGCACGCATTTACTCCTTGCTCTTTAGAAGAGAGTGCCCTAGATTATCAGATGAAGCAAAGAAGGTTATAGCCAAAATTGGCCATTGGTATTTGGAAGAATGGGAAGCCTACATCAGAGTTTTCGGTGCCACAGGAGCACCCCACTTATTACCCATTTATGTTCCCAACCGGCTAGTGTTAGGGTAAATTTGCTATCAAACCATCCTGCAAGGATACAATGCAACTTTAGTAAAAGACAAGAAGTGGGATTTCATACCATATGCGCTTCATATTGGGTTATGTGTGGTCAAAGATACCACGCATGCTAAACAACTTGGTCTTGGTCAATTGGAATTTCGGTTCCAAGCTGGTCGATTTCGAAAAAACGATCCCAAGGGATTGGTTCTACAACATGGGTCACATGTATCATCTTGTTGGCCCTATGCCCATGACCAGTTCGAAAATGAAATATTTGTTGAAAATGCCCAAGACTAGAATGTGGTGGCATCCAGGAGAGTTGATCCTCGAGGAACCAAGTTTAGAGCTATGAGCCATGAAGAGCAGGAAGTTCAAGAAATTAGCCAATGCCCGGGAGAAGAAGTTACACATGAATTGGATGAAGAAATAAGCGATCCCTAAGAAGACATTGAAGCCGCGAGAATTCACCAAGAATCCTTAGTACAAATTAGGGATCTTCCAGAAGATCATGCTGCACGATAAAGGGGTAAATTGTTGTTTCAACAAACCGTGTTGCTAATGAAATGGATGCGGGATGACCCGTACCTTTTAATAGGACATGAAGCCTCAATTGTTGTTCAAAGTATCTCGACAGAGTCAAATGATCATGGGTCCACAGTCCTCGACAATGACCATGGGTTGGGAAACCCTGAACCCGCAACATCATTGATCGATCCTTTGGAAGAAGGGACAACTCAACCAGAGACAGGCCAAGTCTCGATAGAGACACAAGCGCCCAATCCCTTGAGTACTCTTATACATATTTACAGTGATGACGAGAGTCCGGAACCCGCTCACGACACCCTGGTGTGAGTCCAAGAAGAAAAGGGTCCTGAGAAAATCACTTCCCATGAGCCCGAAGTCCAAGACAAGCAGGCCTCACAGATGGAAACAGGGTCCGAAGGTGGCCTCGATACAAGAGAGTCCAACAGACAGGAAGCAGAAGCAAGACCGAGTGGCGAAACTCCACAAAAGAGAATTGAAATCTCTATGGCCAACAAACAAGTAAGAAATGATTATGTGCTCGTTGCCTCCATCACGCCCAATATTCAAGTCCCAGGTGAACGACAATCAGAGGACGGATCCGCAAAACGGAGCAAAGAAATTCGAGAAACCACTCCTGAGCGAATATACACCACAGGTAGTCTGAGGAACACCCTCTCATGGGGAGATCAATAGATACCAGAACCCGTAGACGAAGTAGTAGACATCTATGTGATCTCTTACGATCAAAAGAGGATGGCCATCGTTCAAAGGACCGTGAAGAGGTGAAGGATCACTTTGGATCAATCCATCATGGTTACCACAGAAGAGAACCTAATCAGCACTGCAGACGCTCGCACGTCCGAACTGATCAATCCATCATGGTTACCACAAAATAGAACCTAATCAGCACCGTAGATGCTCGCACGTCTCATATGCCGCCCAGGATAGAGCTAGGAGAGATGAAAAGGAACTAGCCGACACCCAGGAGGAGCTCGAACAACTGCACCAGCTTGTCAAATACTATAAAGGGGCCACATAGACCACTGCATATCTGAAGGAAGAATTCAATAGAGTTTATAATGAGTTCAAGAAGAAGAGGCACCTATTGACCGAGAACATAGTCGAATTCCAAGAGGATACTCTTATGTCACTCACGACATGCAAAGAGATGGAAAAATTGCATGAAAAGGCACAGTTAGCAGTAGAGAGACTCAAATACATTGAAGTGGTCCAGCAGGGATGAGAAAAGGAAAATCATGGAATTTGGCTAGTTGGAAAAATTAGTTTCAACCGCATGAAGAAATCCACCAGGTATCGGGTGAAGATGACCCGAGACCCACACCGAGAAATCCAAAAGCAATGGGCCAAGTGCCAGAAACACTAGGGTAAAATTAATAAAGTAATGAAAGATGTTGGTCTCCTTGAATTCAGCACTCCTGATGAATTCACTAACCTGAGTGATGTGTTCAAGACGCACTCCATACAAGAATCGCTCTGGGATGAAGGGTGCGCAAAAGTCACCGATGCAATGCCAGGACAAGTGCAACAATTCGCAAGTCATCCGATTTGAGCTCGAGCCATGCTGCAACTGCTAAACTCCAGTTTGGTAAAATATCGGGCGCATGTAGTAGACATGAGAGGAGCATATGCTGCCCCTATGGAACAACACAGGTTCCCATGTGCTCAAACCTATGAAAATATGTTTATCAGTTGGTCTGAATATGAAAGAAACCACCCTTTTCAAGAGACATCTCAGGTGGACCGTTGAAAGAAACTATTGGATGATCACTTTATGTGGCAAATTTTGTTTGGCCTAAATTGTATTTAGTCGTTAATTACAGTTGAATTTTAGATTATAAATAGAAACATCGACCGATGAGTAAAGCGTCGATGGTTGTTGTAAGAACTCCCCTTTTTTTTGGTTGTTGATAATTATTTTGAGATTGTTGTGAATTGAGAAGTCCTTCTAGACCAAAGACAAGATATTTTCATCAGATGTATGTGATTGGAGTTGGAGAAGAATTACTTCCTTTCCTGTTCCATGAATGATGTAGTAAATGAGTAAGAGCAATTAATTTTGTTGTCAAGTTATCTAGTGCAATGTCTTGATGTTCTTTGCTTTAATGATGAGGATAAATTGTTGTGTTGTTATGTGATGAATGTTATGGTAGATGAATTATTTTTCTTACCATTATCTTGATTACTTATGTGTTTTCTCCTGTTAAATTAGTTTTTTCTCGGACAGTAATTGGATGCTCATTTGGTTAATGTATTAGTACTATGCCCTGCGACATAGAATCACTGTCTGCATGTTTGAGCAGTGGGTTATCCCAAGCTCGACCTCTTCCTTCTAGTTAAAACCTCTGTCCTGTTATTTGTCAAGCTGGTTTATATTGGCTTTCCTCTCTCATATCAGCCCCACCCAAGAGAAATATGGAAAAAGAACTGTCCTAACTGAAGGAAGAGCCTTCACCAGAAAACATAAATCCCATCAATAATTTGGCCAGATCACAAGATTTGGAGAACCATTCCACTCCAAATGTTGCAAAGTCTAATTGGGCCTCGGTGGAGGGTTTGGTTCATGCTGTTGAATCAGGGGATTTATGCCCCATCAACAGAACTGAATCTAGAAGGAGGGCCATAATGAATGGCTAAGTATATAAGTTATATGACATTTCAAACAACCTACAGATTCGTAACGACCCACATGCATGGCTAGTCATCCGACATATATCCCACACTTACCGAGTACTCCCGAAATGGATAACTCACCCAATTCCAAGGAAGGACCTCTTCACCCTGAAATACCTTACGCCCTCCCTCACGAGGAAGTGAATCAATTAAGAAGAATTACCAGATCCTACGCCCAGAAAATCAACGCATTTCCCTTCACCCCCATCCTTCCCCGAAGATAAGAACAAATCAAATTAATAGTCAGCACTCCTGACGAAGTTTTCGTACACTCTTTCGAAGACTTAATAGATTTCGCGATTACTGAAATCCAAGAGCCTCTTGATCTAATACTCGAAACGCCAGCCGACGACATCTCTAAACATAACGACTTTTCAAAATAAGAAGAGTTTGACTTCGACTCTGAAGATATGGAAGGGAACAATGGTCATGGGGAGGAAAGAGGAGTTCCACTTCAATACAACCAACCTTGGTTGGCAACAGATTTTGTGGCCGTCCCGGGACGAGTACATAATCTTCCCTGGCACTCAGAAAAGCTGCTTCCCAAGTATGACCCTGAAACTTTAGGTTTGCCCGAAGATCACATCAATAAATTCATACTTGCGATCAGACTTATGAACTTTCAACATGAAGATGTAGCATGCAAAGTTTTCCCATACACGTTTGAAAATTCGACTTCCACGTGGTATTTTAATTTGCCGGTAGGATCCATAACCAGTTGGACTAAATTCCGAAAGGATTTTCTAGACAAATTTGTGGAAGAAACTACTACAGGATCCCTAATGGCTGAGCTATTCGCAGCCACCATGACCCCAAAAGAAAGGGTCAAAGATTTCAATCAAATATTCACGACCATCCTAAATAAATTCCAGCCCATGGCGAAACCAACTCAAGAATTAGAAATTGAGGTTTATGCCAACGCGCTCCCGGCTTCTATTTCCATGTTCGTTAAAAGATCCACCAAGAAAACCCTTGCGGAAAATTTTGAAGAAGCCAAGACGATAGAATTCCAGATGAAAGGAGGTAAAGAAGGCCAGGCTTCTCTGGTGAGGAAAGAAAGCCAACCTCCCCCTAGAAGAGGACTCCTTTTGACAAGACCGTCGGGGAAACCGTCTGAACAAACTCCTGACAAAGGTAATGGAGATATAGAATATGTGCAGCGCATGGTCAAGAAGCTATCGAATGAGATTATAGATGTGAAAATAAGCGCAGGGGAAGGAAACCAAGGCCAAAGACCCTATAAGCCTTTATTTAAATAAATCAGCCTTTCAAAGCAATTGAACCTCCCCCAACCAACTTAAGCATTGACCTAGGGAATGTCGTGTCTGATTATTTTTGTGCCTACCACCAAGAAAACAACTCGGAAAGAGAATGCCCTCAATGGGTCCATGCCATGAATTTAATGGCCAATTGTTTTTTGGACGAAGTCTCCCTGACCGAACAATCAAGTAGTTCGGCCATGAATAGTGCCGATCAGGAAGAAGCTGACCCACCACGAGACACAACCATGCTGATATGGGATCCCGACGTGATCACGTCTTCAGGTGACCTATTTGAGTCTCGAGAACAAATCACAGAGGTATCAACAGTACATACACGTAGCAAGGGCCAACCCGGCTCAAAAGATGTCGACGCCCCCCAGGCCTCGCAAAGTAAGTTAACTTCTGACTTCCTGAAAATGCCTTTCGCCCCCGGTAAAAATCCTATAAGCATCCACACCCAAGATTCCCCTAAACTAGAGTATAACATAGTCGAAGATTTGAAGAAGCTGAAAGCTAATATATTAGTTATGGACGTATGTAGAATTCCTCAGCAGAAAGACTTCATATTGCAAGCTCTGAATTTGGTAGGAAACCCAACCAACGACGATAGTCGGAACATGACTCTCCCCCCGACAGATCTGGAAAACAAGCCAACCGTGAACACTTTCTCGGAAGGTAGGAAATAAATGCCTTTTGTGTCGCCCTTCCTTTTGACGTTTGAATTCTTCAATAGGAATCTTCACAATTGCCTGGTCGATTCAGGGGCATCCTCTAATGTCATGCCCTTGGCCGTGTGTAATAAATTAGGTGTTGTCCCTCTCAAAAGTGATAAACATGTCATACAACTAGACAAGAACCAGGTCAAGGTCATGGGAGAGCTCAAAGACGTGATGATCAGAATAGCGACACACCCTAATTTTGTGCAGGTGATTGACATCATCGTGGTGGAAATTCCTGAGGCATATGGGCTATTACTGAGCCGATATTGGTCTGAAAAGATGAACGGATATTTTAGTACCGACTAGGAACACCTTTGGTTGCCACTGCATGGATACAAGAACATGATCAAAATCGATAGGGAAATATATCTGAAACATACGGTCACTGATTTGGAAACCCTGAACGAACCAGCCTCTACCGACTTCCCCATATTAGGAAACTATTCGTGTGATTCTCACTTCAACAAATTTGCTCCTCTCCTGTCCAATGTTCCACTTACTCAAAACTCTAAAATGATCTTTCGAGAAGAATCCCTAACGCCAATAGAAGATTCTCTCTTTTGTCAAAACCCTGCGCTAGTAATTCTAGAGGAAAAGGTCAGAGAACAGAACACGGGCTAGGGGAGAGAAAGGATAAACTATCGTTCGCAAATTTGGACCCTTTATTTTGATGGATCTAAATCGCAAGAAGGGTCAGGAGCCGTGTGCATACTCATAGATTAGAGGGGTAAATGTCATTTCCTGTCCTGTAGGCTAGAATTCGAATGTACCAACAATACCGCCGAGTACGAAGCTCCAGTACAAGGGTTAAAGAAATCCATAGATTTGGGTATCAAGGAATTGAAGGTTTTTGGGGATTCTGAGATCATTGTTAGACAAGTAAGGAATAATATTCATTGTAATTCGCCTCATCTTAAGAACTACCAGCAAGAGGTGCATAGGATAATGGAGTGCTTTGATGCTTTCAATATCACCGCGATCCCGAGAGAAAAAAAAACGTTCTTGCTGAATCCTTAGCCACAACCTCTTCCCAACTATCGCCTTTAGAAGATTATGAAGCCTCTCGATTCACTGTGGAGCTGCTCTACAGACCGTCGGTGCCGAACAATATTTCCAATTGGAAAGTCTTTGAAGGAGATGAGAAAATCATAAACTTCTTGACCAACCAAGACAATTTTAAAGACCTGGCCATAGATGATGAAGAATTTCGAGAGCAGACAACTGATACTAATCCCCGAACAGGAAAAGATGTTGGAAAATTGAAAGCCCACACAATCCCCAAGGGGATAGCTAATTTAGAAAGTTTGTTTGATCTAAAGGATCGCTTTAAAGAACCCCAAAACATGAAGACTGGTAGCTCTTTCCCCCTCCATGAAACTGTGAATCTTGGGACTCCAGAGAACCCAAAGAATGTAAATCTCATCAAAATTGTATCTAAGGAAGAGAGGAAGGCCTAGCTCAGATTATTCAGGCAATACCATGATGTTTTCGCATGGTCCTATAAGGATTTAAAAATGTATGACACTTGCATCATTCAACACACTATCCCGTAAAAACCTAAAATGAAGCCTTTCCAACAGAAGCTCTGAAAGTACCATCCATCCCTGGAACCTCTCATGTATCAAGAGTTGAGGAAACTTTTATATGCGAAGATAATTTTCCAATTTAGGCATTCCACCTAGGTAGCGAATCGTGTTCCAGTGAGGAAGAAGTCAGGAGAAATCTGACTATGTGTAGATTTTCGGAACCTCAACAGAGTTTCAGAAAAGGACAATTATCTTGTCCCGTCAATGGAACAACTCCTATAGACCATGTTGGGCTCGGATATTTTCTCTTTGCTAGATGGTTTTTCAGGATACAACCAAGTGTTGGTTTCAGAAGAAGACCGATTAAAAAATACCTTCCGAACCAAATGGGGAACCTTCACTTATAAGCGCATGCCCTTCGGCTTAATTAATGCAGGAGCAACCTTTCAAAGGGTCATGGATGTGGATTTTTAGGAACTCATCAATAAGTGTGTGGTAGTTTATTTAGATGACGTAACGGTGTATTCGAGGAATAGAAAAGAACACATCCAACACTTAACTCAGATTTTCGAGAGATGCAGGAAGTACGGTATATCACTGAACCATAAGAAAAATATCTTTGGTGTCGAGGAAGGAAAGTTGTTAGGTCATATTATATCCCAAGCAGGGATTCACATAGACCCCAAAAGGATTAAGGCCATAGCTCAACTCCTGCTTCCCCATAACAAGAAGGCCATGCAGTCGTTTTTTGGGAAAATCAATTTTGTGAGGAAGTTCACTCCTGACTTCGCTAAAACAATCAAACCCTTGCAAATGATTCTCAAGGATTCTGAATTCAAGTGGGATGATGAACAGAAATATGCTTTCAACAATATCAAAGCCGCCATCACCCGAGCCCCGGTGTTGCGAAGTCCCGATTTCAATAGGGATTTTAACTTGTATAATTTTGCCTCTGACCAATCGCTCGTCGTGGTTTTGACTTAGAAAGATGATGACAACAACGAGGCCCCAGTGTCCTTTATGAGTACTAATATTCAAGGAGTTGAGCTTAATTATCCTGCCATAAATAAACAGGCCTACGTGGTCTACAAGGAAGTAAAACATTTCAGATCCTACATTCTCAAAAATCACTCTAAGGTGATTGTGTCGCACCCTACGGTCCGATCCCTCTTTACTCAATAAGAAATGGGGGAAAGGAGAGGGAACTGGATGGAAATAGTCCGGGAATTTGATTTAGACATAAAACCTGCCAAACTTGTAAAAGGACAAGGTCTGTGTAAGCTCGCAGTCGAAGCCCAGGATCAAGCAAATGAAGATTCTAGGTGGGAAAACGAAATGGCACTATGGTGCAACGAAGTGGCATACATCTCCCCAACACAAGACTCCTGGTACAAGGACTTGACTTATCTGTTGCATCACGGGGCTTGTCCCGAGAACCTCAACCCTAAGGAAAGGAGAGCCCTAAGATTGAAATCTGCACAATATCGTCTTATAAATTCGATACTCTTCCAGATCAATTATGATGGGGTATTATTGAGATGTCTCGAATGAGAAGATGCCAACAAGGTGTTGACGGAACTCCATGACGGCCCCACCAGAGGACACTTTGCAGGGAACACAACCGCTCATAAAATTCTGAGAGCCGACTATTATTGGCCCACTTTGTTCAAAGATTCTCATACCTACGCTAGGAATTGTAAGACTTGTCAGATGAGCACTGGCAAGGAAAAAATGGCAGCAATCCCACTTCAACCTGTAATGGTCTCTAGACCTTTTGAGCAGTGGGGGTTGGATATCATAGGATAAATTTCACCTAACTCTTCCAAACTACACAAGTACATTCTTACTGCCACTGACTATTTCACAAAATGGGCAGAGGTCATTCCTCTGACTCACGTAAATGAGAAAATAGTAATCAAATTTATAGAACAACAACTAATCACGAGGTTTGGTGTCCCCTATGTTCTAGTCTTTGATAATGCAACTTACTTCTCTTCTACCCTATTGATGGAGTTTTCTCTGGACAAAGGAATCATAATCAAGTACTCTGCAAATTATTACCCTCGGGGAAACGGTGTGGCAGAATCAACCAACAAGAACTTGGTAAGGATACTAAATAAGACGGTTATGGACAACCAAATAAATTGGTATAATCAACTTCATAATTCCTTGTGGGCCGATAGGGTCACACCCAAAGAAGCCATAGGAAATTCCCCATACTTTATGGTCTACAGACATGAAGCCATCCTCCCAAATGGTCTTTATCTTCCATCTCTCCAATTGGCCCAAGATTCCAATGAGGAACCCTCGTCGGCCATACAATAGAGGACCGACACTCTTCTCATGCTAGAAGAAGAATGAGAAAAAGCTAAGTCAAAATTCTTGGCTCATCAACAGATAGTGAAAATATGGTTCGATAAGCATAAAGCTAAGGAAAAGAACTTTGAAGTAGGAGATTTAGTCCTGAAGTGGGATAGGGTGAATGAACCCAAAGGGAAACATTCCAAGTTTCAGAACCTATGGCTTGGGCCTTTCCAGGTAGCTAAGAAGATTGGGGTAGGTACTTATCGGTTGCAAAATCTGAGGGGGAAACCTGATGCCCTCCCAGTAAATGGTCAAGCCCTAAAACAATATTTCCAATAATAAAAATAAAAATAATAAAAAAAAAATAAGAAGAAAATAATGACTTCAGTTAATACAAATAAAAGAAGTATCAGAGATATCTGCTCTAAGGTTCGGTAATACCTCGAGGGAAAGGGAAGAGGAACAGATATTCTGTGTCCGCCCAGTGAATTGCCATTTGTTGAGTACTCAACACACCCTAAAAGTTCTGTGACTTTTTCCTTTTGGGTACCACCCTGTAGTTTACTTTTGACCATTTTCACCTCGGCTTGAAATTGATCCTTCGCTTCTCTTATATGTTTCACGTTTTAATTGATTAAAATTTCACTTGAACATACAGTGAAGAATCATCTTAACTCTAAATACTTAACAACTACTCGAGGAATCGGCGACCCAGATTTTTTCTCCGACTCACAAGAGAATTTTGGCATCGATGGAAGATGATGGTGGAAAAAACCGTTGGAGAGTCAAAGTAGTCGAATACCGAACCTCATCGGCGTCGGCTGATGAAATGTTTATTTCCTATGAATAAACCTTGGGAAGGATTTTGCCAAAGACATATTCGATCGGCTTCGGTAGAAATATGTAATAATACGCACCGCATGAAATAAAGAATAAACCCCCCCATCGCCAACCCCTATATCGTCGACGTCTGAAGTTTCATCAATAGCCTATCAATGTAAGTACACACTCTGATAATAATCGATCCCCGATTCATTTTCCAAGTGACGTGACGTGATGAGACGTGTTGACCCCGGAGTGTGGTAGGTATGTTGTAATTACGATTCTCAATTAATTCGTGGATCGTGCATTAGTTACTGACTCATGCGCGAATAAAAAGGAACTGTTAAACTTGTCGATACAATGCATCTCCATTCGTGCCTCTGTCGTCAACCAATCAAAATTTATCCGCAGAAAATCCGATAGTGGTTTATTTTTAATTTGCATTCATTACTCCTATTAACTAACTGATATGACTGATAGTATCTCCTAGTTATATTCCTTTCGAGTCATTGTGTATGATCCCATTCTGCGCAGCAAGAAGTTTAGGGAATACAGGAGAGCGAAGCTAACAGTCCACAGGAAGCGTTCAAAGTCCAGTGAGTATTAAAACCATTATCTTAGCCAACATTATAGGTATGGGTTCGCTTATTGGTTTTTTGCACTCCATTTTATATATTCTCACCCAACGCTACCCTGTACGCATGTTCAAATGACATTTTAAATTGCAGGAATAATGCCTCTGAAGAAGCCGTCCACCAGGAAATCGCCGAGAGCCCCTAAGCTGCAAGAATCAGAAGTAGGAGAAGGATCCTCCCCATCAGTTGGAAGGTAATTAGATTTGCGTTCCCAAACCAGTATCCGTCATTATGAGAATCACCAAGGAACCTTTTTTCCATCCCCCAGCTTTCAGAGACACAGAGGCAAGTATTGGAGCCAAGATGGCATTTCCTCACTGGGAAGAAGTTTTCAAGAAAATCAAGAAAGAAGAACCCCTTGAATTTACCCTACATAGCGATCCTGAAATGAGGAAGCTCGACGATGAGGTCCTCCCAAATATTCACAGGGCTTATCTGAACATGGTGGCAAGCTGATCTCCAGTCTTTCCATGCATTGAGCTCTTGAAGTGGATCATTGACCACAATGACACCCAAAAGTTTTTGATTAATGATGATAACGACAAGTGCGTAAGATTCTTCCTACCATCATAGGTTTAGAACTACTATAATATCAAAGATTCTAAGCTAAAATTGAGCATCGATTTCGTCTTCATTTTCTATGCGTCACACGATACTAGAAAAATCATGTCGTCTTGGTGGAGAGAAGACAAAAAAATCATGAACCGGACTGTTGGCTGGTACCCAACGACCATTCTCAGGGAACCATACATATACCTCATGGATTTACTTTGCAGGTTACATGGGGAAAAAGATTGTTCTTGATTTTCAAAGGCTTGGATGCCTCTGGCTTTTACGATTGCTATTTCAGGCACATGCTTCAACTGCGGTGTCATCATCTCCAAACAATTAAGCACTTGCATAAGATAGGATCAAGAGACGAAGGAGGGAGATACCTATGCCTTCTACATGGCTTCGTATCTACTGGACGTGATCTGCGCCAGGAACGCTTTTGTTGGGATGAGTATAAATTGGCACCCTTCAGAGCTTGTTGTCCATGTATACTTCAACATCCTATGGGAAAATAGGTAGTAAAAATCCTATGTTGTTATCTGTGATCAATTTATTGCACGCATCTACTCCTTTCTCTTCAGAAGAGAGTTCCCTAGATTATCATATGAAGCAAAGAAGTTTATAGACAAAATTGGCCATTGGTATTTGGAAGAACGGGAAACCTACATCAGAGTTTTTGGTGCCACAAGAGGACCCCACTTATTACCCATTTATGTTCCCGACCGGCTAGTGTTCGGGGAAATTTGCTATCAAACCATCCTGCAAGGATACAATGAAACTTTAGTAAAAGACAAGAAGCAGGCTTTCATACCATATGGGTTTCATATTGGGTTATGCATGGTCAAAGATACCGCGCATGCTAAACAACTCGGTCTAGGTCAATTGGAATTTTGGTTCCAAACTGGCCGATTTCGCAGAAACAATCCCAAGCGATTGGTTCTACATCACACGTCACAGCTATCATCATGTTGGCCCTATGCCCACGACCAGTTCGAAGATGAAATATTTATTGAAAACGCCCAAGACTAGAATGTGGCGGCATCCAGGAGAGCTGATCCTCGAGAAACCAGGTTTAGAGCTATGAGCCACGAAGAGCAGGCAACATTTCTGGAGTAGGCGGTTTAAGAAATTAGCTGACGCCCAGGAGAAGCAGTTGCACATGAATTGGATGAATAAATAAGCAATCCCGAAGAAGACATTGAAGCCGCAGGAATTCACCAGGAATTCCCGGTAAAAATCAGGGATCTTCCAGAAGATCAAGCTGCACAAGAAAGGGGTACGTTGTTGTTTAGCACACCGAGTTGTTGATGAAACGGATGTGGGATGGCCCGTACCTTTTAATAGGACATGAAGCCTCAATTGTTGTTCAGATTATCCCGACGGAGTCAAATGATCCTAGGTCCACAGTCCCCAACAACGCTCATGGGTTGAGCAACCCTGAACCCGCAACATCATCGATCGATCCTTCGAAAGAAGGGACAACTCAACTAGAGACAGGTTGGGTCTCGATAGAGACACAAGTGCCCAATCCCTTGAGTACTCTTATACATATTTATAGTGACGACAAGAGTCTAAAACCCGCTCATGCCACCCCGGTATGAGTCCAAGAAGAAAAGGGTCCCAAGAAAATCACTTCCCCTGAGCCCGAAGTCCAAGACAAGCAGGCCTCACAGATGGAAATAGGGTCCAAAGGTGGCCTCAACACAAGAGAGTCTGACAGACAGGAAGCAAAAGCAAGATCGAGTGGCAAAACTCCACAAAAGAGAATCAACAACTCTACAGCCGGCGAACAAGTAAGTAATGAGTATGTGCCCGATGCCTCCATCACCCCCAATATTCAAGTCCTAGGCGAACGACAAGCAGAGGACGGATCCGCAAAATAGAGCGAAGAAATTCGAGAAACCACTCCTGAGCGAATATACACCATAGGTAGTTTGAGGAACAGCCTCTCATGGAGAGATCAACAGATACCAGAACCCGTAGACGAAGTAGTAGACATCTATGCGATCTCTTACGATCAAAAGAGGAAGGCCATTGTTCAAAGGACCACGAAGAGGTGAAGGATCACTTTGGATAAATCCATCATGGTTACCACAGAAGAGAACCTAATCAACACTGCAGATGCTCGCACATCCGAACTGATCAGTGTAGGAAAATCTCTCTTAGATGTCGCCCAGGACAGAACCGGGAGAGATGAAAATGAACTAGTCGACACCTGGGAGGAGCTCGAACACCTGCGCCATCTTGTCAAATACTGTAAAGGGGCCACATAGACCACTGCATATATGAAGGAAGAATTCAACGGAGTTTATAATGAGTTCAAGAAGGAAAGGCACCTGTTGACCGAGAACATAATCGAATTCCAGGAGGATACTCTTATGGCACTCACGACATACAAAGAGATGGAAAAATGGCACGAAAAGGCACAGTTAGCGGTAAAGAGACTCAAATATATTGAAGCGGTCCAGCAGGGGCGAGAAAAGGAAAATCATGGCATTCGGTTGGTTGGCAAAAGTATTTTTAACCGCATGAAGAAATCTGTCGAATGTTGGGTGAAGATGACTCGGGACCCACACCGAGAAATCCAAAAGCAATGGACCAAGTGCCAGAAACACTGGGGTAAAATTAATAAAGTAATGAAATATGTCGGTCTCCCCAAATTCGGCACTCCTGATGAATTCACTACCCTGAGCGATGTGTTCAAGATGCACTCCATACAAGACTCACTCTGGGCCGAAGGGTGCGCAAAAGTCACCAATGCAATGCCAGGTCAAGTGCAACAATTCACAGTTCATCTGATCTGAGCTCGAGCCATGTTGCAACTGTTGAACTCCAGTTTGGTAAAATACTAGGCGTATGCAGTAGACATCAGAGGAGCATATTTTTCCCCTATGGAACAACACAGTTTCCCATGGGCTCAAACCTGTGAAAATTTGTTTATCATCTGGTCTGAATATGAAAGAAGCCACCCTTTTCAAGAGACATCTCAGGTGGACCGTTGAAAGAAACTATTGGATGATCACTCTACGTGGAAAATTTTGTTTGGCCTAAATTGTATTTAGCCGCTAATTACAGTTGAATTTTAGATTATTGTTAGGACCACACAATGTACCTTTTTGCCCATACTTTTTGCCACTATTACACTCTTGATCACCCACATTTAAACTCATATGATCACTTTATCTTATCATTCCAAAGGTATACAACGTCCCTTCTCATTACTATACGTTTAATCTATTTTGCATAATATTTTACATCACTCTCGTACTTAACCATTGATTAGAAATGTATAAATGTTGAAACAATTCAAACTGCAGATTATCATTTGAGGCCTATTGCTGAAACAACAATTCACAAAAGTTGTTACACAGTCCATGGTCGACAATGCTGAAACACAGAAGTTGTTACATGGTTGACGATGCTGAAACACAGAAGTTGTTACACAGTCCATGATCAACGATGCTAAAACACATAAGCTGTTACATGGTTGACGATGCTGAAACAAAAAAGTTGTACACAGTTCATGGTCACGATGCTGAAACACAGAGGAAGCCGTTACACAGCCCAGGACCGACGATGCTGAAACACAAAGGAAGTCGTTACACAGTCCGCGGTCAACAGAAACTCACACATATTACTAACCATTGCTGCTACATGAGAAATGTTGAAATAGTCAAGAGCACAAATCCCGTGGCTGAAACAGCCCGCGATTTGTGATGCCAAAACAGCATGCAGCAGCAACAAGAAATTGTCACTCCAGCCGTAACAGCAACACCTCATTCAACACTCGTAATAGCATTCTGTTGCGAGATACTAGGATGTCCTATTCCGGTTTAGAAAAGTCGATCTGACTAAGAATAGGACTCAGATATACATCTGTAATTTTTGATCAATTATATCGAAGGGGTTCCCTCTTTAAATAAGAGGAAATCATCATTCGAGAGGATCGCAGTTTATGTATTAAGAAAGCTTCAGAGAGAGGGACGTACTTCATTCTTCCAGATTGTAATATGATCCATTGATAGATGAATAAAAGACTGTTTTGAGCATCCTTCTCTAGCCTGTTTGTCTCAGGGGAATCTTGTGAGAAGGGAGGGCCCACCTTCTTCACAAGATTCACCCGTTAGTTTTATAGTGTGTTAGTATAATTTCTGTTTATGCCTTGATTAACTTTTGTCTTGCTGAAACACTAATTTTAATGAATTATGCTTTGTTGAAACACTAATGAACTCTGTCTTGTTAAGAACTTTATTTTATTGAATGTTACATTATTTTCACGAAGTTCATAATCATTTTAATTAGCAATATTGTGTGATGATTTTATGAGGTTTTCTAATCAGAGACTGGGTTAAAGGTCCCTTCTTAATGGAAGGGATTAGAGGGTCCTGTTCTCTGTAGAATTAGTTAGCTTTCAGTTATTTTTACAAGTGTGTTAATCAGAGACTGGGTTAAAGGTCCCTGCTTAATGGAAGGGATGAGAAGCTCCTGTTCTCTGTAGAATTAGTTAGCTTTCAGTTATTTTTACAAGTCTGCTAATCAGAGACTGGGTTAAAGGTCCCTACTTAATGGAAGGCATTAGAAGGTCATGCTCTCTATAGAAT
>SNQJ01S0142934.1:0-23270 GCA_010110895.2 Picea sitchensis
GCTTCTCCTTCAATGCTACTTCTAATTCTTCTTTTGATGAGTGGATTATTGATTATGGAGCATATTATCATATGGCTAACGATAAAGCCACATTTTATGCTCTAAATGAATGTAACACAAATAAAATATTTGTTGGTGATGATAGATATATTATTGTTGTAGGATTTGGAATAGTTCAGGTAGATAATGGTCATTTCAATGACGTATTATGTGTTCCAAGTCTTTATTGCAACCTTCTATCAGTATATTTGATTACTCATTCAAGTGAAGGTAAAACCATAGAGTTTTCACCTCACCAAGTTGTAATTAAGGATTTAAAATATCTTAAACATGTCCTCGCAACTAGAATCGTTGATGATATTATTAGGTTGTGCAAGTTTGTAACGACCCCTCCGTTATGACATCAATGTAAGTAAATATAGTAGTGGTAATATGTTTTTGAAACAACATTAGAACAAATGTTACATGACATTAACATACTTCAATAATACACATTCTATTCTCATCTATATCACAACACGTCAACATAAAAATCATCATCACTATAACTAATATATTATTTTCATTGCATAAAGATAACAAAGATGTCTACCGGCCCAACCTACCTGCAAGGTTAGGACCTCCAAGACACATAATCAATGCTCAAGTCTAGGATTCATCTGATTGATTTCGACCATTAAAGGTCTTAGGGATGACGATTGTTCTGAGGAACATGGAGGTATCTATTCCCATATATTCTTCTAACCTAGATCGAGGACTTAGAATTAACAGTAAGATGCATGCACAAAAACTAATTATACTAGCACAAAAATTTGATAATTCATCCATAAAAATTTCACACCATAAGAAGCTACAGAATGTCTAGTTTCATTTGCATCACAAACTCATCGCTACTACCATAATACATCATGGTATGGTCAATCCAAGATAATTGTAAACAGTGAAATAAGCACTTGCAAATAATAGTATAAATTCTTTTTTTATATACTAATAAAGTTACTCATATAACTTCAAGGTGAACTTTATACATTTTTCCTTAGTAATTACATAATCAATTCATCGAGAATTAAATTTCTACTAAAATCTAAGGACTTTTCCTAGAAGAAATAAGGTACTAGAAATAAGTAATTTTATTATCCTTACTAAAATGTCTTATCTTGTGTAAGGGTTTCAATGCATAAGCACCACAATGTTAATCTGGATTAGAATCACATTATGTCTATTTAAATATTCACTAATTGAAAAATAAAATATCTATTCAAAGCTTCTCTCAATTTTCTAATATTATACCTATTATATTCTTTTAATTATTAAATAAATTACAATTACAATATTAACAATATATCCTTGATTTCCTACATCTAATTACCACAAATATTATTAAGTAATTATCCATTTTATTTAAGATTATCCATAATTTCTATGACTTAACTTGCCACCTTCTTTTATATACTTTAAATAATACTCTCATTCCTTTGACTTATCTTTGTCATCTTCTTAAATACCTTAGCTACGATAGTGTAATAGTAGAGTTCATCATTATAATGTGCATGCGTTACTTCCACCTATATCGCTACAATCTCTCAAGGAAGTATACGATAATAATATCCAATGAGGAAATAGAACCTTCCTATCATTTCGGATTATGTGGCAATCCAAGAAATAATTTCGTGTGTGGAGAATTTAATCCATAGATATTAGGAGTGTGAATTATTGAGTACTGCAATATTGAATTAATAACAAAAACTCTGTAAGGAGTGTGATGTAAAAAGCAACAGTAAAAAAAATTAACGGTGAAGGGAAAATAACAATCACACTTGTATGAAGACTTGGCGAAGAGTAGAGTTGACTATTAGATGACGTCGAGTACACACTAGCAGTTATAAATAAGGATTTAGGATCGCTATAGGAACTAGCGCTACACAACTAAATCTAAGAACTGACCATAGACTTTACAATAATAACATCATAATTTAAGAAAACTTAAATAACTATGAAGCGATTATTCGAGTTTTCAATTACAGATTACATTTAAATTCAACAATGATGATGATTAATGTCCACTAAGATCTAATTGGTCTATCGAACCTTAAGAGGGTAAGTGATTACTTGTGATTCTTTAGAATTTTGTTTTTGTACTCGAAAAGCATTAAGAGAAGCTTTCCAAGATCACCATACTTTTGTTGAGTTAAAAGGTTAGGAAGGTTGATAGTGTGATCAATATTTTGAAAATGATATCTAATATGGATATAGGCTGGACAATCTAAGAGAAAGTACTTTTCATCTTCAATCTTCTTAGTGTCACAAAGGTGACACATTCTTTCATTCCATGGCGTTTTAGGAATTGACCAATGTCCAGTTTCACTATGGAGCTCGTGAGAATTTGTTCTTATCTTAGCAATGTTTATTTTTTTCTTTATACTTGGCAAAACAAATAGATAATTTTGATCTTCTAGATTAGAGTTGATTACATCTTTATAATACCTTAATTTTCTTTTTTCCTTTAACTCTTTATCACACCACATTTTTTCCTTTAATTTTGATTTGACATTTTTTTTAATAGTATCTTTATTTTGCAAAATGTTTTCTTCCATGATTCCCTAATAGTTTAGCCAAGACCGGGCGTCTTTATGTCGTCCTCGCTTGAGTCGATAGTGGTTATGACTTGATTTGGAAGCAATTTTAGGTAGCCTCTTGTCTTCCATGTTGTTTAATTTGTTCTTATACATTAGGTATCTAGTCATAGCCATGCTCTTAATAGGGGAGAGGCTTGTTTCTACGAGGAGGATGGGATATGGTTATGACTTGATTTGGAAGCAATTTTAAGTAGCCTCTTGTCTTCCATGTTGTTTAATTTGTTCTTATACATTAGGTATCTAGTCATAGCCATGCTCTTAATAGGGGAGAGGCTTGTTTCTACGAGGAGGATGGGATATGGCGTATTTCCTTTAATTTTGAGATTACAGGTTATAAAATTCTTTTGTATTTGCTCCATCTTTCTCCAGGATTCACAAGAGATACTACAGCCCCATACTTCACATCCATAAAGAATAACAGGTGTAACAAGAGTCTCAAAGAGGAGTGTCTTCTTATCTCAACTTCAAAGTTCAGCGGATTTACAATTGTTTTCAAGCCCATAATAAGCTTTCCATCCCCCAATAATCATTTTCTCAATGCTATAATTACAATTAAGCTTGTGGTGAATATCAATTCCAAGATATTTGTATGAAGTCCAAATTGTTGTTGTGATATACCAAGGTATCATAAGGGATCTTATTGGATTTAATAATAGTAAACCATATCACTTCTAGTTTTCAGAATTTTCAAAAGATTCTACAATTTCCATACAAAATTATAAGATTTGGATTTGTAATCATATAATGATCCAAAGAAATTCAACTCAGGTATTGCAAAAAAATAGAACAACGCCCATTAGATTCAATTAAAATTTGGCAGCGACCATAATCATTTCACATTCAATTTTAATTTGGGTCTTCGACGTCTTTTAGTTACAATGTTTCCATTAAATTCTGCAATGACCAAGGCGTATACAACTTCGAATTGTAATTAATTTGCAGCATCCCTACGAAATCCAATTTCTGAACTTGCAATGAAATTTCACAGTGACTATATCGAAACTTAAGTTCATGATTTGCAATTAAAAATAAATTGCAACGAATCTACATATCTAGCTCCGACAAGAAATAATTTTGCATTGCTCTCAAGGAAATCGTCTTCGGAATTGTAATATGATAATAGCGACAATACCAGTCGTAGTTTACAGAGGTTCAACTAAAGGTACAACGATCTTAACAAATTCTAAATTGGAACTTGGCAACATAAAAAGAATAGAATTTTTTTTATTGCAACGTCCCAAAATATCCAAATTTCCGGATTGAAGTTTTAACTTGGTAGCGACCAAGTGGGATTGTAAAATTTTAGTTCTATTGATGAGATTGGCAGCAACATTCAAAATTTTCAAGTTGAGTCTATATCCAAAGAAAGGCAGCGATCTCATAAGTTTTTATTATTTTAGGTCTGTAACTAGATTGGCAGTGCTCCCATCAGTTTTGCATTTACTATACGGAAATAAAATTAAAATACCAAACAAATTTCATGATCCGGATTGGTAATCATTTTCACCATGATCGGACGAAATTCCAATTTCCGAATTACCACTACCTTTAACAATCAAATTTTGGGTCGTATTTAAATTGATATCGTTCCTATAATTATTTAAAATTCCAGAACTGTGAATTGATACTGTACAGGATAAACAATTTAAATATCTATATTAAATAAAATCTCCACAACAACATACAAATTTTTATCCCAGAATTAAAAATAATTCCGTAGCGATTTACAAAATTCTAATGTGCATATTTACTCTTATTACAAATAAAAACTTAATAAATTGAAGATGTCCTTCAAAGACTTGTGCTCCTTCTGTACTCTAGCTTGCTAATCACAGAAACTTCGTTAATCACATAAACTTCACTGGTACCTCTCATCCAACACTAGGGGTATTCTTCTTCCTCCTTAGCCCCTTGAGCTACAAAGGGGCCACACACAAGAGACCAACATACAATAGCTGCAAGGCTTGTCTCACAACTAAGATGTAATGTACCCAACCACCCACAAGCCGGGCATGCTACTTCAAGCCCGATTCTGAACTAATTTCGAATTCGATACGAATTTCATAGATAAATAAATTCACATCAGAAATCAATATATAGGTAAATGAAACCATGACAGAGAGAGAACTTATATTTAATGAAATGAATCACCAACTGGATGCAAACCAAGGACATTCCACCCAACCATAGACATTTTTTTTCCAAGTCTCAACAACAATTTCACCCCCGATCCAGGGCTATGAGTCCACAATGATGGTTCTAGAGTGTCACTCAGCTTCCCAAAATAGCCAGCACTAAAGCTCTCACAGGATTCTCAGCACACACAACAATCTAAAGTACACTAACTCTCTTCTACCCAACCTGCGCAACCCAAGAGAATGGACCCCCTTCTCTGCCATGCATTCCCTTAGGTTGTCCACCTCCTCACATGGATCTAGTGCATTTGGTTAAGAATCTCCATACTAGGACTCTCATGAATCGTAGCTGTGGGAAAAACTTAACGCATGCCAATGCATATCATACATGCATGCATTAATTCATGGCTGGAATACACTTGCAGTCACTACTGCCAACCAAACCATAGCTACTCTCCACAATTCGTTTTTCTCTCCCCAGCCAAGATCAAAAGGAATGAAGAATGAAGAGTGGGTGAAAGAGTGAATGGAGAGAGAAAATAATGAAAGGTGTGAAAGTCAATAATGAACAATGAGTGAGTGAGTGAATGAGTGAAGAAGAAGCCCCCAATAAAACCCACAATATGGGTTTATATATTTACTTACAAATCAATAACCACATGTCCTTCCCCAAGAATCTCATGTAACCACTCCTCTCCATTAAAAAATTATAGGTAGATAAAATATAAAAATAAATACTTATCCCCTCAATCCCCCTCTCTTATGGAATCATAACCCCATATAACTCTTGTCCTTGTCTGTGTAGTAGCCAATAATATATTTATTATTAATAATGATCAAAACATTACATTTCCTAGGCACACTGGCATCTTTTAATTGTTTAGGCACTCTTTCCTTTCATAGATTAACAAAATACATTATTTAATATGGGGCTAAAAAAACCGGGGTATTACATCCCTTGCCCCTTATTTTGGCACTGTCCTCAATGCCTATACAAAACATAAAATAAAATTTCAAAATTTATTCAAAATGTTGTGGGTACTTTGCCCGCATGGCATATTCATGCTCCCAAGTAGCATCTTCAGAACTATAGCAGGTCCACTCGACTTTTACCAGCTCTATAACTCAATTCCAGATAATTTTGACTTTTCTGTCCAATATTCGCATTGGATGGACTTGAAAGTCTTCATCTGTCTCTACCTGAATCAGATGCCAATCAATAACATAGTTAAGACTATGTACATATTTTTTTAACAAAGAGACGTGAAATACATTATGCACATTCATTAAAGTAGGCAATGCAATCATGTATGCAACTCGCCCTATTTTATCCAATATCTCAAATGGACCACATAATCTGGTTGATTGCTTTGTACAACTACCCAACTTCAAATATCTTTTCTTGGGCTTCACTTTTAAAAGCACATTCTCACCCACTTTAAATTCTCTAGTTGTTTTGTTATCTACATAAAAATTTTGTCTATCTTGAGATGCCTTAAAATTCAGCTTAATTCTAACCATCTGGTCTTCCATATCTTTGAGCAATTCTGGCCTAAGTACCACTTTATCTGCTAGGTTGTCCCAACTCAGTGGAGTATTTCATTTCCTACCGTACAAAGCTTCAAATGGGCTCATTTTCAATGAAGCTTGATACAAGTTATTATATGAAAACTCAACCAAGTGCGAGTAATATTCCCACTTAGATGGCTTATCCATCACATATATTCTCAACATGTCTTCAATTACTTTGTTGACTCTCTTTGTCTGCCCATCTGAATGTGGATGGTATGTTGTGTTAAAGTTCATATTTGTACCAAATCCTTTAAACAATCCCCTCCAGAAATTTGAAGTAAACTTTGTGTCTCTGTTCGAGACAATTGCCTTAGGTATCCCATGCAACCTATTAATCTCCCTCATGTAAATTTCTGGAATATTAGCTGATGTATGAGTCATTTTCAAAGGAACAAAATGAGCAACCTTTGTCAATTTATCAACCACTACCATGATTGAATCATTTTTTCTTGTTGTCTTGGGAAATTTAGTTATAAAGTCAATGGTTAACACTTCCCATTTATTCTTTGGAATTGGTAATGGTTGTAGCGAACCCGCTGGGTGCCTATGCTCAACCTTCATTCTCTGGCATTTATACATCTAAAAATATAATCATCAACATCTTTTTTCATTCTTGGCCAAAATAATTGGTTTTTTACTGTTGCAATTGTTTTCCGGTAACCGAGATGTCTGGCATATGGAACATTATGCATTTCATTTAATACCAAATTCCTAAGTTCTTCGAAACTAGGAACATAAATTTTATTTTAATGAATAAGTAATCCATCTTCCTTCATCTCATATTCTTTAATTTTATGTTGTATATTTTCTTATTGTAAGCTTTCCTTTACTTGTAGGTAATGCTAATATGTGACAATAACATCTAAAATTCTACTCTTTAAATCTGACTGATGCATACTGACAGTTGTAGAATGCATGAGATGTACTCTTCTACTAAGTGCATCAACAACTTTATTTTATTTTCCTTTGATATGTTTGATGTCAAAATCACATTCACTTAAAAATTCTAGCCATCTCGTCTTCCTGACATTTAAAGTTGGTTGTTCAAAAAGATATTTCATACCACTAAGGTCTATTCTTAATTCAAACCTCTTCCACATGAGGTAATACCTCCACATCTT
Organism: Picea sitchensis; assembly: GCA_010110895.2. NCBI lineage: Eukaryota > Viridiplantae > Streptophyta > Pinopsida > Pinales > Pinaceae > Picea > Picea sitchensis. The sequence goes on from SNQJ01S0142934.1 coordinate 7,465, forward strand.
CAAAGCATGAACAATGGCATCAAGTTCCAAGTCATGTGTGGCATAGTTCCTTGCATTCTCTTTAAGCTTTCTAGACTCATAACCAATGGCATGTCCATTTTGACTGAGGACTCCACCAAGTCCTTCCTTGCATGCATTTGTACATACCACAAAAATTCCATTTTGGTCAACAATATTTAAAATAGGATCACTAGTAAGTAATTCTTTCAACATATTAAAGTTCTCTTCACACTCTGTTGTCCATTCAAATTTAATTCCTTTATTTTGCAAGGAAGTGATGGGATGAGCAATATTAGAGAACCCTGCTATAAATCTTATGTAGTAACCATCTAACCCCATAAAAAATCTAACTTTTGAAACATTCCTGTGTGTTGGCCATCCTCTAATGGCTTCAATCTTCTCTACATCCACTGCTATACCTTGTTCTAAAATAATGTGCCCCAAGTAATGGATCTATTCTTCGTAAAAAGAACACTTACTAAGCTTGACATACAACTGATGTTCCCTCAACACTTGCAATACCAATATTAGGTGATGTTCATGATCTTCCTCTGAATTAGAATAGACAAGTATGTCGTCTAGGAATACTATGACAAACTTATCCAAATAATTTCTGAATATGCGATTCAATAAGCACATAAAGGCAACTGGTGCATTGGACAGTACAAATGGCACCACAACAAATTCATAATTCCCATACCTAGTTTTAAAGGTTGTTTTATTCCTTGATACTTACCTGATGGTATCCCAATATCAAGTCTATATTTGCAAATATATTTTCCCCTCTTATCTGATCAAATAGGTCATCAATTCTGGGTAGATGGTACTTGTTCTTTACAATGGATTTATTAAAGTAAATACACAGCCTCAAGGTTCCATCCTTCTTTTTGACAAAGAGTACTGGTGCTCCTCAATGAAACACTTGGATGTATGTACCTTTTCTTCAACAATTCTTCCAACTTCATTTGTAATTCTTTTAATTCTGGTGTACTAATTATGTAAGGTGTTTTTGATACCAGGGTAGCTCCTAGCACTAGATCAATATAGAAATCTATTTCCCTCTTTGGTGGCAGCTTGAGTTTTTCTTGGAATACATCTTCAAATTCTTGTAGTGCTGAAAATTCTTCAAGGCTTGGCCCCTTTGACATCCTTTTCTGAAACATCTCTTCAGTTGTAAGGTTGGAATCTTCTTTATAAAGATGGGTCTTGGAACTCCTTTCATAGTGCTATGTTTTCCTTCTTCATCAAGACATGTAAATGTATTTTTATAACAATCTAGGACAAAATGATGCTTGTCCAATCAATTCATTCCAAGATTTATGCAAAGACAGTCCACCCTTTCTTTTCTCATACAGGTACTTAGCCTTCCTAATGGTCTTAGTCAAAGTCCGAAGTTCATCATATTGAATCTTCTCTTTATAAAAGGATGGAAATCCACTCAAAAACCTTTGTAATTTCACCTTGTCATATTTTATAAACCCCACACACTTTAGCATCCCCACAAACTTATCTTCATACTCTTCCATGGTCATGATTCCTAGCCTGAGTTCAAAGAAAACCTGCATTTTCTTGTCATATAAGTGCTCTGAAAGGTACTCCTTGTGAAAATATTTCTTGAACTGCTTCCAAGCGATCATATTCTCATTAATGTGTTCAACTTGCTTCAGGTGATCCCACCACATAGTAGCTTTCCCATGTAAATGGTATGTGGAAATTCTAGTTTCTAGGTTTCATGAGTAGTTATGCAATTGAAAATACCTCATGAGTCCAAGAAACCATGTCTCACCATCATATTCCCTTTCTCTTTCACCATTAAAGGATGGTGTTTTAAGATTCCTCAACTCTCCTTGAAAACTTTCCAATTCATGTCTTCTTCTTTGGTGCCTAATAGGAGACACCTCTAGACTATTTATGGAATCTTCAAATGCATAAAATTTCCTTTCTGATTAGGGAGGTGAGTGATGTCTATTAGTTTTTCTAGAACTTCTTAAATAACCAGTTCTTCTGTGGTCATCTCTTATTTCATGGCATCTTCCCTCTTCCTCATGTTTTGATTTTGATCCATTCTTTGTTTACCTCTGAAACTAATTTAAGCTTTGCATCACTTGAGAATTTATCTTATTTTTTTCTCTTATCAGTCTCTCATTGTCTTCTTTGTAACTATGCACTTCTATTTTTAGGATTCTCATAGTCTCTATCAATGTTTCTTTCTTCCATCTGGCTTGGTGTCCATTAGATTCTGTCTCTGCATTACTGACACTGATATTTTGACCTTTGGCCTCTCTATCATAGCTATAATCTCCCTCTCCTTCTTCCATTTCTTGAATATGCATTATTATACTGAAATGATATGTTTACACCGCTTAATTCATCAAAATGTGCAAGCAACCATTTTGTTAGAATTATGCATATTAAAAAAAATTGTCAAACAATGCTACAGGTCCTTTTTCTTTTCAATTCATTAAGAATATATTATCATTCTCCATATTATAACAATTCTATGTTATCCTCCTTTGAATCATCTTTTCAATGACTGTAATCTTGCCCCAATTCAAAATTTGAGTTGAAAGTTATGGCTTCCCGAAAAAAATCACTTTTAGCCCCTTTTATTTTGTTTTTCAATAGGATGTTGTCGAAATATTCCTCAACTCCTTTAATTGGTACAAAATTGGAATTCTGCATAGGCGCTTTCTTCAATCCACTTTCCTTGTGACCATGGATCTAAACTGTGAGCTTATTCACTCTCTAGTGCCTTCCTCTATATTCTTCTACACAAGATCTTGTTCAAACATAATGTCCGAGGAATTGGTTACTACTAGGCCCTTCGCGCCTCTAATTGACCCCCTTTACCTTATCATGAGACTGTTGCTAGGACCAAGTCCTATGGACTTCATCCTTCAACTATCCTCCCTTTTGAATCTTCTAACTTCTCCTGGAGAAAACTTCATCGAAACCCTTCTATTAGCTCCACTAACAGATTAGACAGTCGAGATTTGATATCCTATGGATTGGACGATCCCATCTCATATGGAGGCTTCAACAAGATCGACACTCACAACTTAATAGAACGTTGATATGGATGGCCTTAATAAATTTGGGACTTCAGTGTTCCGGGACTCCAGAACATTACAACTCCCAAGTCGTTCAACTCCCCCTGAGTGATACTCATCGAGGCTCTTACTCTATCCTTGCACTATTAAATCAAATGGTCATGCAAACTCCCTGAGGGTCTCAGATCAATGGACCGCATGAATTCTCTACTCCGAGACTCTGTCACATTACAACTCTTGAGTTTTTCAACTTCCTTAAAGTGATACCCGCCGAAGCAGTCATAAAGTGACAATGACCGCATACCGTCGGTTAATTCCTCCGCTTACGCTATCCTTACACTAGTTGATCCAATGACCATGACTTAATCAAGTGTCAGGATGGATGGTCCTTATTCATTTCAAGAATTCGATGCTCTAGGACTCCAGGATATTACAAATCCTAAGTCGTTCAACTCCCCTGGAGTGATATCTATCGAAATTATTACGCCATCCTTCCATCGCTTGATCTAATGATTGAGAAAGGTCCCAAAGGGATCTTATATCGATGGTCTATGTGAATTCATGACTTTGGTCTTCGACACTTTCACTGGTAGAGATGTTGGACACCCTTGGAGGATATACTCTCGAAGATGACATGGCATGTTGACATCATCTATGGTGACATGGACCCATGGCATGTGTGCCACGTTTCGTTAAAAAATGAACAGGATCGAGCCCAAAAGGTATTGAATCTGGGTGACACGTGTCCCCACATGGTACCCCAGCCACATGGAATACGATACATCATCAATCGAATGGATGGTCCACCATCTTTGCTCCATATATGATGGCCTGCATTACACCAAAATTCTTCCCTCGATCTAACAATCCATATGATTTCGAGACTTCAACACTCCAGGACTCCGGGTTATAGCAGTTCTAAACTAGTTTGATTCTCCCAGAGTTAACTTCCCGAATTGGTCAACATTGGATGACCCTGACCAATGACTGAGATTTCACCCTAGCCTCCTATTAGATCTGACAGCCGACAAAACTTCACGACTTCGACCTTTTCCATGCTTCTACCTTGTCTCCCATAATCACCGAAGCGACGAAGTTATGGATATTTCCATCTCTTTCTTGTCTTTGATCAATGGTTTTGATCGCTCCCGAGATCCAAAAGGGATGGCCATGACTCTATGATACTTCACAAAGGATCGCTTTCTGCATGACACTTTGGCTTCTGTGCGATCTTTGTAGTTCTATCTTTCCTGAGCTTTAAGATCAAAAGGACATATCCATTTTTAACTATAATACCCTGTCCACAGTTCCATCCCATCCCAGTCTAGTGTTTCAACCTGAAGCTCTGATAGCAATCTATAATGTACCCAACCACCCATAGGCCATGAATGCTACTTTAAGCCCACTTCTGAACTAATTTATAATTCTAATCAAATTTTTAATTAATAAATATGCATGAACTATTCACATGCATAAATCAAGATTCAAGCTACAATATAAAAGAAATGAACCATATGTTATGCACAACAATAACCAACAAGCATTCAAATTATAGATATGAATTTCATAGATAAATAAATACACAATGAAAATAAATATACAGGTAAATAAAACCATGATAGAGAGAGCACTTATGTTTAATGAAATGAATCACCAACTAGTTGTATACCAAGGACGTTCCACCCAACTATAGACACTGTTGTTCCAAGTCTCAACAACAATGTCACCCCCGAGCTAGGGATATGATTCCACAAGGATGGTTCCAGAGTGTCACTCATCTTCCCAAACCATTCAACACTCAAGATCTCATAGGCTTCTCAGCACACACAACAATCCAAAGTACACCAGTGCTCTTCTACCCAGCCTGCATAACCCAAGAGAATGGACCCCCTTCTTTTCCATGCAGTCCCTCAAGATGTCCACTTCCTCCCAAGGATCCAATGCATCTTTTCAATAATCACCATGTCAAGACTCTTAGGATTCGTAGTTGTGGGAAAAAATTAATGCATGCCAATGCATCTCAGATATGAAGGCATTAATTCATGGCTGGAATATGCCCGCAATCACTATTTCCAACCAAACCATGGATCATCTCCACAATTCGTTTTTCTCTCCCCATCCAAGATCAAAAGGAATGAATAATGAAGAGTGGGTGAAAGAGTGAATAGAGAGAGAACAAAATGAAAGGTGTGAACAATGAACAATGAACAATGAGTGAGTGAGTGAATGAGTTAAGAAGAATCTCCCAAACAACCAACAAGATGGGTTTATATCTTTACTTGCAAATCAAGAACCACATGGCCTTCCCCAAGAAGCTCATGTAACCACTCTTATCCATTAAACAATTATGGGTAGATAAAATATAAAATAAATAATTAGAACCTCAAACCCCTTCTCTTGTGGAATCATAGCCCCCTATAACTCTTGTCCTTGTCCATATAATAGCTAGTGATGTATTTATTATTAATAATGATCAAAACATTACATTTCCTAGGCACAGTGACCTCTTTTAATTTTTTGGGCACTTTGGCCTTTCATAGATTAACAAAATACATTATTTAATTCAGGACTCAAAAACTTGAGGTATTATAGAAGGGCTTCCACTCTTTCTACAATCTTGGTATCCCAACTCTCACAAGTAAAACAAAATCTACAAAATTTTGGCAGCATAACATTACCAAGAATGAGTGAGATCCATTGCCCTTCTACCACATTTGTTTTATAGAAAATCCTCAATGACACATGTTCTCATGCACAATTAATTATCTTTTTAATTAATTTAATTAGTATTATTCACCCACACATGTGTCACCCTCTCACCAAGTTGCACAAGCAATTACCATTTTTATTTTATTTAAAAAGCCAATTTCCCTCACATTCCCCATTGTGTTCCTATGTTTTCTCTTAGTTGTCCATTTGTTCCCCAAATTTTCATTTAATGAGTGTCTCCTAACTAGATCTTAGATAGATATGGATTATTAGTCTTCTTCTAGTTAGGCTAGTGGTAGGTTGACTCAAGATTCTATTTCATGTGTACTCCTATTCTCTCATTTTATTATTTCTTCTATTTTTAAAAATCCATTTTATTAATTTCATGCACACATGTGCATTTTTACAACCTTTAAATTGTATTCCCCTTTTTCCTGGAGTTGATTATATTCTCAAATATTTAACTTATGTCATAATTCATTTAGTCCTTTATTTAAATTTAAAATTAGACTTAGTATTAGAATTATGATTAGACTTTTGTTAGAATTTATAATTAATAATTTATTGTTTAATTAATTATTTTAGTCTAACAAGGTCCAATCATTTCAATGTTTTCCAGGCCACCTATATTTATTGACTCAAGTTTTAAATTACATGACATGCCCTTCAAGACACACCTCTATGCTCCAAGGGTGTCACTCATCTTAGACTAATTTTGGAAGTTTGTCCAACCCTTGGAGTCAACACTCCATTTGGTAAACCTTGTGAGATACTAAGGGCTTCTAAGGAATAAACACTCTGCCTTATTACGTGCCCCTTAGAAATCTTCGTGAGCGACTGTCTCATTACGCACTCACGATGTCGTGGACCTCTTGAACTAGGAAATTGCTAACCTACCATTCATTTTGTTAGCACTGAGAGTCACCCTCATATAGCAAGAGGATAATACCAATACCCATCATAAAGGTTTGTGGATGAAAATTAATAATTGAAGGTAAAATGGAAAAAACTCAGCATAAGAATGTTTTAACACTGAAATCTGGGCTAACATAAGAATGTTTTAACACCGAAATATGAGCTAGCATGCATAAACAAATGAGGTTTTGATTAACTTTAGTCAGTGGTTTAATGGTAAAGATGAATTGAAGGAAGACTTAGTGAAGAACATGGATAGGTCTACTATAAGCATCAGGATTTCAAGTAGCTAGGAGAAGAAAAACTCAGTCATAAGAACCTCTTGATCCTAAGTTTAAAACACTGAAAAACTTTCATAACAACATTATAATCAAACCTCCATTATAACAAAACCACGACATCTCATATGGATCATCCAATCATGAGAATTACATAATAAGAGGAAACAAGATGATGAAATGAAACTGACTTATATTAATGAAAATGTCTCAAGTCTCATACATAACCAGAGAACAACTTTGTTTAGTCAAAATATTACACAATGGGAGCTATGCTCAACCATCGGACCTCTTCATATTATTTTTTTGATGTATTTATAATCAAAATAGTCGAACATAGCTAGGAGTGCGAGATGGCCTTCCTATCCTAGGATCCTTTAGCTGTCTTGTTCCTTCTGTCAAAAGGAAACTTAGGCCAGTCTGGGCCTGCAGGAAAAACTACCCTCTGTGGTACTTCGGGCTGACAGTTTTCAGTCTCCTCGGCCAAAACCTACATGCTTCCAGTTAAGGAGGTAGTTGATTGTCCAAACACCAGTCATTATTTCATTAATTGATTTCTCCTTGGGATCAGGAAGAGGCTTATTACTTCAGCGAGGAGATAACTGGGTCATTTTGGCATAACAAACCTATTGAAGGGTCCTAAATCCATTTATCTCAACAGTAGAAACCAAACCTGCCAACGAGGCCCAATTATACTATGAAACATTTAATGGTGGATTGGTTCTCCAGATCTTTCAATCCGGCCAATTAATCTATGGGCTTTACGTAGTGATTGACAAGATGTCTTCTTGTGAAAACTCCTCCTCCAGTTCAAACATTATTTTTGTATTTTCTCTTATAGGTGGAACCGATACAATATGAATGTTGGTATAAATGAGTTGGGTAATGAAGGGGAAATGAATTAACTATTGAAGAAGGTTGACCTCAGGATAACCTTTCTACTCAAGTATGCAGACAATTATTCTTACACCTACAACAAGCCTAGTACTAATACATTAACTTGTTGGTGTTCCAATTATTGACTGAGTTACGATTATCAAAAGAAAACATACATGCAATAAACGATGGTAAGAAAAATAATTTCCTTAGTTCTAATCATTAGTCACACATTAACACAACAATTTAATTTTCATCATTAAATAAAAGAACTATAAAAATATTGAATCAGATAACTTATCAACAGATTCAGAGGTTCTTACTCATTACAACATCCATTCATGAGATAAAATCAGAAATAATTCTTCTTTAGATCTAATCACACACGCTTTTGATGAAAAACACAAACTTGTCTATCGTCCTAAACAAGACTTCTCAATTAAGGTAGCTCTGAAATAGTTCATTACAAATCCAAAGATCAGGGTCTTTGCAAAAACCATCGTTCTTTGCTAACAGGTTGATCCTCCTATTTATAACATATTATTAACTAAAAATAACTATCAAAAGTGCAAGCTAAGTTAAACAAAACATTGTCACATGGCGCTTTCATCGCTCAGTCTTCTAAGAGTCATCAAATGATTTCACTTGAGTGGATGACTCTTCTCATACTCTGACCATTGGACAAAGAGATCCTCACATTTGTTGGCATACATGAATCTGTGTTGGTCCATTAGGGACAAAAGGATTTCCTTTATCTCTACTTACCGAGCTCGGTACTTGACTACTCTGACACTTAACTGTTGCAACACGATCTGAGCCTTGATCATATGTTCCATGAACTGCTGCACTTGACCTGGCACCTTGTTTTCCACATTTTCTATCTTTGCATCCCACAATGAGTCTTGTTCGACATGTAATTTCACTATGTCATGCAAGTCGACAAAGTCATCAGGTGTGTCAAATTCTAGGAGGCCGATGTCTCTCATCACTCGGTTGACCTTGGTCCAGCTATTTTCTCACTTGTCCCATTTCTCCTGGATTTACTGATGAGGTTCTTGGGCCATTTTCACCCAGTATTCGACCGATTTCTTTATGTGATCAATGCTGCTATCCCTTAGTACCCGAATGTCATGCCCTTTGGTGTCCCGACCCTATTGAATGATGCTGATGTAATTGATCCTCTCCACTGCTTGGTGTGTTTTTTCATACCATATTTCCATATCTTTTCACATCGCTAGTGCCATGAGGGTGTCTTCTTGGATATCGATGATTCCTGCAGTGAAAAGGTGTCACTCATTTGTGAATTTATTGTAGGTGTCCTGCAATTCATTTCTCAAGAACACCGTGGCCTGCGTGGAGTCCTACTAATATTTATCCAAATGGTGTAGATGTTACAACTCCTTTAGTGCAGCGGCCAAATCCTCTTCATCCCTTTTCTCTCTATCCAAGGTGGCATCTGTGATTTCCATCCCTGCGCCGATAAGCTCATATGTCTTGGCATGCTCCGTGCTAGTTAATTTTTCGTCTATGGTGATGAGGATGGAGCAATCTAGGGTAAGCATCCTCTTCTTGGTGGTTCTCTTCATGATTGATTTCCTCTTCCATTCATAGGATATGGCTTGCATATTGACAACCTCATCCATGGGTTTGGGGATTTTATAATATCCCTAGGTAAGCATATTTCCCAGGCTCTCGACGGTGTATATATGTTCAAGATTGGATTCTTGAACCTCTTCTATGCGTTTTTAAGGTCTGGACTCTGAATTTTTCTCATCGGGAGGTAAAGTCCCGAATTAAATTGAAGCATCATGGGTAGGCTCGGTACTTACTTGATAATCAATTGTTGAGATGCTGATTTCCTACATTGGAACTTCTTCTTTTTGTTCTCCCGACCTTGGCTAGTCCTTCGGAATATCCACTTGGGTCTCCGACACATCGAGTAGCTCAGTTTCTAAGACACTTTCAACCTCCTAATCACTATGTGGAAGGCGTTGAATTTGAGCATTGGGATATGGGGAAGATGCATTCTCGAGCTCCTTGTACTCTGTGATCTGCGCCAGAGTCACCAAGGACACCTCCGAACTCTCCTCATAATCATATATTGTTATTAAGTCATGGAGGGGGTTTGGTGCACTTGCTCTCCCTGATGTTCTTGTTATCTCTGGCTTAGATGAAACATCCCCTAGTGATTTGTTTTGTGGCATGGTAACTTCAAGGTTATCTAACCCGATGATTTCTTCAATTTGTATTAACTCTAGGCTAGTTGGACCTACCCGAATTTCAACTGGGTTGTCTACAGGGACCCTTTCCATTTCTATGAACTCTGGGTCATCCTGCAGCTGATCGATCACTATATGTTCTTGTTCTATCATGAGAAATACCCTTTCATGTGCCTCTGGTGTCATAGGAAATCCCCTATTCTACACCGGAGTCACCAGGGAAACCTATGTTGCCTCTATTTCTCTAATATATTCCTTGGCTCCGAGGGCCTCTTGAGCCGACTATTCTATTTTCGTCGCCTAGTCATCGAGGCTCATGGCCCTAAACCTGTTCATTTTTGGGTTAGCCATCCTTTGTACCACCGCATCCCAGTCCTGGGAATTTTTCGTGAAGACTTCATCTTCGAATTTGCTGTGGGTGTACGATTAATAGGACAACACTTGTGAAGCATGTTGCAAGACCAGGCCCTTTAAATCATGTTTGCAGAATCGACCCATTGGGAATCTGAACTTGAGTTGGCTCAACCCTTCTTGTTTGGCTTGAGAGGTATCCTTTAACAAGAATAAACCTACATAGAAACCATAGGGTATGAACACCCATTTATTTTCCTTGACCAGGGTGGCGTTGTAGTCTTGCAAGATGGTTTGATAGCATATTTTCCTACTACCAGTTGGTCTGGGACATGATATGGTAGGATATGTGGTGTTATGATGGCCCCAAACACACTGATGCAGGTGGCACGCTCATCCAAATACCAATGGCCTACCTTGGATATCATGTTTTTGGCTGTCGCCGATAGCCTTGGGCATTCCTTCTTAAAAAGAATAAAATAAATTTAGATGATGAATTCATCGAAGATGAGAGAGTAGGACTTATTATATTTGTTTTCCCACAGCACACTAAAGTAGACGTGGACCAGGAGTTCTGCAACATGCCAACTCAGATTCATGTCGACGAAGACATTTCCGGTGCACATGACATCGAGCAAGTATGACGCCATGTAAAACTTTCATGCTTCCCCTTCCTTCGGTGCTTGGGCCTACTGCACAAATATTTTGAGTTGCTTGGAGATTATTTCTCCCCAATTGAAGCTGCACCCGACGATCGAAAAATGTGTATGCCAAAGGCATTGATGCCTCTGAAAATCTGGAGCAAATAATCGACAGATGAGATACATCAAATAGACATATCGCTCCCTTAAGTTAGTTATACCATACCATCTAGTGCTCCAGTTGGTAAAATTCTTATCCTCCCTCCACCATTAGGCCATCATTCGGCTGGTCTCATGGTGTTCGTAAAAATTCACAAAGAAATATGTATTTAGACGCTCCTTAGAGTCTCTAAGTTTGTAGTATTTTTGAACTTCTACCGGAAGGAACACTCTGACACACCCATCACTATCATCATTGATTAAACATTTATGTGTGTCTCTATGGTCGATGAGCCACTTCAGGACTTGTATGCAGGAAAAATGGGGGTTCTGCTTTTCACCATATGTAGGTACGACTGTCGGATGTTTGGGGACACTTGGTCATCGAGCGCCTTTACATCTAGATCATTGTGTGGGACATATTTTGGGTATTCTTCTCCGCTGATATTTTTAAAGATTTATACCCAATGTGGGAGCACCATCTTGGACCCGTTGCTTGGCTTTGTATCACCAAAGGATGACGACTGGATGAAAACCTTCTTCTTTGTTGTCTTAATGACAGGTTCCATTCTCGGGGCATATTCCAATTGCTTTGCGACCCTGGAGAAGAGACTTTGCCTACCTTTGGTTCTTTCAGCTTCGATTCCCTTGATGATCATCTAGTGGTTGTATTTATTTGCGACATTGTTCCTGCAAAATTAAAATAAAATTTCAGAGACTGTGTAAAAACAAAACCCGGATAAAAACATATAAATTATAGCCATGTGAAATTTACAGACTCAAATACACACCTCTAAATCTTCTTAAAACCTGGTTATTTTGATAAATACAGAGTTGATACAGCCTTTGAGTCAATCGCCTTTCTCCTTCAGATGCTCCATAATTCTCTTATGCACAGAATAATTTTGTTTACAATGACTCAAGAGAATTTAAACAGGGAATATCTTACCGTGTCGCATCATCCATTCAATTTGGGTTATGAGTGAAATTTTAACAAATCTGTCACCGAATATCCACAACTTAAATTCATCATCGGTTGGCGGCGAAGACACGGGTGGTGATGTGGTCTATCAGTGATTTTAAACAATTGTTTTGATTGGTGCACGAGGTAGCAACTAATGCGGGATTTGGTATTAATTATCTCCTTAAATACTCAAAATCCAATCGTATCTAATGCTAAAAAATTCCATTGTGTCATTCCCTCAATGGGTGGATCGGGGGTCGAGGGTGTGATATGGACATTTTCATTGATAACCTCCCGAAAAAAGTTTTGATGCCAATCTATTTTACCATACATTGCTGACATGGCAACACTTAATCGTAGGTGTGACTCAGAGTTAGGGAACCAAGAATGAATCAGGGTAAAACTAGACCGTACAGTTCTCCAAATCGGTAAATACGCGTGGCATTGAAGACTAGTGACTTAATTCGTGTGTATTAATTGGAGTCATGAATTTCCTTAAGTTATTCGTTCTAAAACAAACCTCTGCTTGCCGAAGCTGAAAAAGTATCCAGGTTCAGTGATTGATGATAAAACTATCAAAGTTCTTTCAGATCATCTCCCTTGAAAAAGGTCCTGATGCCGAAAACGCATCGGGGATAACTTTTATCGTGGTCAAAATGTTGGCGATGATCCTTCTAGGTTTTCCCCATAATCTATGAAGTGTGTTAGGGCATCGACCATCAAAAATATCCTTTTGCTCTTTGTTAACGTATGTCGCCCTTGTCTTTTACCGATGTCGAAGGGGAATCGACTATCGACAATATCCTTATGTAATACTTGACACAAACAAAAACTTCCTTTTTCCGATGACGATGGAGATTGGTGCTTGGTGAATGAGGTTTTTCTGAGTGGTTCTTTTCCTTTTTTGAATTCCTTCTGATGCCAACCCTGATCACGTTCAGTGAAGTGTTAGGCTACTGATTCTTTATTTAGGTGTTTAAGTTATTTTTAGTCATGAAGTTTCATAAGTTCAATAAAACCTGAATAGGCGATGAGAATCATGGAAATATGCAAAGACAAAACATTTTTTCAAAAAGTAAATCGAATCAGAAAGTACAGAAGATCAAGTCGTAGCCAAAAACGTAAAAAATTGACAAAGTCTTTTTTAGGGTGTGTTTAGTGCTCAACAAATGGCGACTTACTGGGTGAAAGAAGAATCTATGTTCCTCCCTCAACTAAGTTGATGCAAATGCTAGTTAAGAAGTTAACTAGTTTTTTATCGGAGCCTCTTTTATCCTTGCATTTGAAATTCCCTAGTTGATGCATCTGGGCCTGCCTGTGGGGTTTTTCAACCTTTATTCCACCTTCGTTTCTTGTAACCCTAACAAACACCTCCTTTGACAAGAGTCGAGTAAAGAATTCACTATCCCTAGGCCCTTTAGTTATTTGTATTCACTTGCTACGGTGTTTCTCCACTGCTAGAGAGCGTGCATAACCTCAACGGATTTATCTGCATACCCTCTCTTACTATGAACTCATTTGATATAGTTGATTTTATTTCAGCAGCATGCCCTGAGCGAGTGGGAGAGGAGGATGTCTATTATTTTCAAAATGAGATGGTCAAGGTGAATTTTTTTCTAGCTCTGTCTTTGAGATACATGTAGTCCTTTACGGCTTACCACCTTTCCCTTAAGGTTTTACTATACCACCAGGTAGACACTTCATCATTTTCCCAAGGTTGTTCATCTGCGGGTTAGATAGAAAACCCTTTAAAACAACTGCAGGTCTCCCAACGCTTCTGGTGTTGTATGTGAGTGATGAGTCAGAAACAAAGTTATTCATATCGCATGAATTAAGGTTAGCCACCATATTGCTAAACACAATCTTGAAAAGCGCAGAAGTACTATAGCAAGAAAAAAAAACAAAAAAACATTCTGCAATCGACCTACCTAAAATAAAACATCGTGAAAATACAAACACCAAAAACTATTTTTTTTTTTAATGTAAGTATTGTTTTAGGGCTTGGCCATTCACTGGAAGGGTGTCAGGTTCCCCCCTCAGATTCTGCAACCGATACATCCATACCCCAATATTCTCGGCCTCCTGGAAAGGTCTGAGCCATATATTCTGAAACTTAGAATGTTTTCCTTTCAGCTCATTTTCTCTGTCCCATTTTAGGACTAAGTCTCCCACTTGAAAGAAATTCTCTTTAGCCTTATGCTTATCAAATCACCTTTTAACTATATGTTGATGAGCTATGAACTTAGATTTTTCTTTCTCCCTTTCTTCTTCCAGCATGAGGAGGGTATCAATTATTTGTTGTATAACTTATGAGGGTTGTCCTCTAGAATCCTGATCAAGCTGAAGAGATGAAAGATATAGCCTGTTCGAGAGGATGGCTTCTTGTCCGTATACCAGAAAATATGAGGAATTTCCTATGGTTTCTATTATAACCCTATAATTCATAGGATCATCTGGTGACTGGAAAATTTTCACTCTGGATGTATTTTGGCTTGCAAATAATATTTCATTTCTGCAAATTATTTTTAAGGAAAGGAAAAGAAAATAAAATTCATGATTTTTTACGTTGAGTGGTGTTTCCTAATCCCTTGGAGACAAAAGCAAGGGAAGCAGTGCAAAAAACCAACAAAAAGCACTAAACCTAAGTTTTTGTTGCATTCACGCCGAGAGAATAAAGAACACACTTAGATCGATGGTCGATCTAGCAGTGTGTTATAAAGAACACACTTAGATCGATGGTCGATCTAGCAGCACGTAGATCAAAGGATGATAGTGGATTTCAGACCCTTGATCTGCCTGCTTTAATGGTGGGGAAAGGGTCTAGAATGGTCACTAAAAGACAGATCTAGGATCATCATGACAATGCGCATATGGAATGTCTATAGGAAATTCCAGACCCCCCCGACCATTCTGCATTTAACGGTTGTGGGGGGGGGGTCTGAAATGAGGTGGTTTTTCCGGCGGGCCCTATCCCAACGTGTCATCAATCCATTGCATCAGACCTCCTCTGCTCCATACCACTTACTGCTTACCACTTTTCCTACTTACCACCTTTCCAACTTACCACCATACTAGCAATACCATACCACCCCTGCCTCATGACATCATCCTCCATTATCCCAACACCCATCCATGCATAAACCAAACTTAGGATAAACAAAAAGAACAATAAATTAATAAGGTTAATAAAGTTAGTTTAGTTAGACCAATAAGCTAAGTTAGTTTTGTTAGCAATTGATTAATTAGCTAATAATTAAGTTAGTGTTTAGGTTATTTTAGGTTAGTGTTAAATGTTAAAATAAAATTAATTAATACAAAACCCATTTAATAAAACAATTAAAATACAAAACATTAAACATTAACAAACATAAAAAACACAAAACAAAATCGTAAAACAAATAAAAAATAAAATAAAAGGAAAACACGTAAAACATATAAAAATAATACAATAAAAATTAAAAGTCAAAACACATATAATAAATAAATAAATAAAGTCAAAAGGTAATAAAACAAAAAGTAAAAACAAAATTAAAACATTTATACTAAGTTCTACCCACCCGCAACTTTACCTTCACACATCCCCAAAATCTAATCAACGAACATAAAAAATTCCTGACCCACCAGTGTTTTTCGAACTTTAACGG
>SNQJ01S0142934.1:26902-48188 GCA_010110895.2 Picea sitchensis
ATGCTTTTCGAACTTTAACGGAGGGGGGGTCCGAAAAGTGGTATTAGGAGGGACACTTGTCACCTCCAGGTGATTTCGGACCCCTCCCTCTAAATACCACTTACCACCTCAGGGTGGCTCCAGAATACCACTTACCTCTCCAAAACCGCCCTCCCCCATTTTCACAAAACCACTGTTTTTCTAGTTTTGACCAGTCTTCTTCTGAAGAGGATTCCGGGCAAATGAAAACGAATTTTGAAAAAATGAGAGAGGTTTGTCTTCATAACATGAGGAATAACAAAAAATCTCTCAGGTTTTGCACAAGTTCCACCATTTGGGAGAATCAAATCTTTCTTTCAGCCTCATTTTTTGGATTTGTGGTATTTCTGTTATAGTCCCGATTTTGCGGGAGATGTTACAGCGAGTGGGAGGCGAATTTGGCAAAGCCAAAGGAGTTTTTTGTACAAAACATGACCATATAAAATAACCTCCTTCAGATTTTTCCAAGGTGTCAGAATTGAAGAGAAACATATGTCTGTGCGGACCCCTTTTTTGCATAAATTCGGCCCGTCTTTCATGGCAGACAGTTCAGGATTTTTGGAGATTTGTTGTTATTTTTGGCCGAGGAAGTTGAATCCGACTTAAAAAACTTGTTGGGGGATATATCATATTTATTGATCTGATTTTAATGTAAAAGGGTTGATGATTGAGCTCAGGATTCATACCCCACATGGGATACATTGTAATTTTCTTGATGACTTTCCAGAAATAAAAATTGTAGCTGCAGGATTCTTGTGTTAGACTCCCTGGTGATGTTTTTCTCTGAGTAACTATTTTCTTTCTCTATTAATCCATTTGATGTTTTCCCTGATCCAATCATTGAAATAAATATTACGAACATACCTTGTTTTTTGCACTCTGTTTCTGGTCTTTTAATGGTATGCATGTTTTCGTCTGAAGTTAAGCATAGGAATTCTTATCTGCTCCTCGGCTTGGTGGATTTTCCATTCCTTTCCTCTCCTCCACTTTCATTTAACTCAATTTGATCCAGCAGTATTTCTATCCTACCCCATGGTGACAATATTTACATCTGAGATAGATCCATTTTCAAAAAGGTAGACCCCATGGCCCAATGAAAATTTAAGTTTTTGATCTCCCAAACATACCAAATCCATAAACAAACCCATGTTCAACATAACTAGACTAACATATATTCAAAAAAATCTATATCAAACAGAGAGATCCCTCTCTAAGTCTTGGAGGGCTAGATCCAAGACTTGAAGTGGTTTTGATGTTGCCTCTGTGACTGCCTCCACAACCTTGGGAAAATTATAGAGTGATAACAATTTCCTTGGGTGTTACTTTATCATCACGTAAGGAATTATGGAGTGAATTGTGCCATTTCCTCTGGTTTTATGCAACTGTTTTCTCTAATATCCTCACTAGGTTATTATTGGTTGATTCTGCCACTTCGTTCCCCTGTGGATAATAGTTTGCAGAGTATCTAATTATGATTCCTTTGTCTAGATAAAACTTTGTTAATAAGGTGGAAGAAAAGTAAGTTGCATTATAAAAACAAGGATGAAAGGCACACCGAACCTTGTGATCAACTATTGTTCTATGAATTGGATGACCACCTTTTCGTTTACATGAGTCAGAGGGATGGCCTTTGCCCATTTTGTGAAATAGTTTGTGGAAGTTAGTATGTATCTATGTTGTTTTCAAGAACTCGGTGTAATTTCTCCTATGATATCTAACCCCCATTTCTCGAATGGCCTGGAAACGACCACAGGTTGGAGTGGGACAACTGCTCTCTTTTCCCTCCCCACGCTTATTTGACAATTTTTATAGTTCCTAGCATATGTGTGAGCATCCTTGAACAGAGTAGGCCAATAATAACTAGCTCTCAATATTTTATGAGCAATGGTGTGTCCTGTGAAATTTCCACATGTAGGACCATCATAGAGCTCCTTCAGAACTTTGTATGCATCTTCATGTTCGAGACTTCTTAAAAGTACCCCATCATAATTAACACAAGAGCACCGAATTTATGAGGCGATATTGTGATGATTTTAACCTGAGGGCTCTCCTTTCCCTAGTATTTAGGTTTTTTGGGAAAGTTCCATGATGCAGGAGATAAGTCCGTTTCTCATTCCAAGAATCCTTCACTAGGGAGATGTATGAAGCTTCACCACACCATAATTTTGATTCATTCTCCCATCTGGGGTCTTCATTTACTTGGTCCTGGGCTTCAACTGCCACTTTTCATAACCCTTGTCCCTTAACCAGTTTAGCTGGTTTTATATCTAGATCAAATTCTTGGACTACTGCCATCCAGATTCCTCTTCTTTCCCCCATCTCTTATTGAGTGAATAGGGATCAGACTGCAAGGTGAGGCACGATGAATTTGGTATGGTTCTTAAGGATGTAAGATCTGAAGTGTTTCACTGCCTTGTACACTGCATAGGCATGTTTGTTTATAGAAGGGTAATTTAGTTCTACCCCCCTATATATTAGTGCTCATGAATGATACTGGGGCCTCGTTGTTGTCATCATCCTTCTGAGTCAATACCGCAACTAATGATTGGTTGGAAGCGAAAGTGTAGAGGAAGAAATATTTGATAAAATAAAGACTTTGCAACACTGGGTCTTGGGATGTCGTAGTCTTAATATTGATGAAATACCTTCTTCATCCATCATACCACTTAAATTCAACATCTTTGCAGATCATTTTTTGTAAGGGTTTAATAGTTTTAGCGAAATCGGGGGTGAATTTTCTTACAAAATTGATTTTCCCGAAGAAATATTGCACATCCTTTTTGTTGTGAGGTAATGGAAGTTGATCTATAGCACTAATCCTTTCTAGGTCTATGTGAATCCCTTCTTGAGATATAATATGTCCTAGGAGTTTACCTTCCTTGACACCATAGAAATTTTTCTTAGGGTTTAAGGATATACCGTAATTCCTACACCTTTCGAAAATTTCGGTTAAGTGTTGGATGTTATCTTATCTATTCTTTGAATACACAGTAATATCATCCAAATAGAGTTATACACACTTGTTTATTAGCCCCTGAAATGATACATCGATGGCCCTTTAGAATGTCTCCCTTGCATTAATCAACCCAAAGGGCATACATTTATAAGTGAAGGTTACCCACTTGGTTAGGAAGGTAGTCTTCAAACAATCTTCCGTTGAAACTAGAACTTGGTTATAACCTGAAAAACCATCTAGTAGGGAGAGAATATCAGAGCCAGACATGGTTTGCAAGAGTTTCTCCATTGGTGGGACTGGGTAGTTGTCCTTTTCTGAAGCGCCGTTGAGGTTTCTGAAATCTACGCATAAGCAGATCTCCCCAGACTTTTTCCTCACAGGAACCAAATTTTATACCCATGCAGAGTGTCTAACATGGAATATAATCTTGGAATTTAGTAGTTTCTTTAACTCCTGACACATGAGAGGCTCTAGGGATGAGTGGTATTTCCAGAGCTTCTGCTGGAAGGGTTTCACTTCAGGATTTAACGGGATAGTGTGTTGAATGATACGAGTATTCTAAGTTTTCATATCTCAGTAGGACCATGCGAAAACATCTTGATATTGTCTAAAAAGTTTGAGATAGGTATTCTTTTCCTCTTTAGATATTGTCTTGCCGAGATTTGTATTCTTAGGGTTTTTCGAGGTTCCTAGATTTATAGTTTCGTGCATGGGACAAGAACTCCCCATCTTTGTGTTATTTGACCCTTTAAATATTTCCCTTAGGTCAAAAAGGTTTTCTAAATTGGTTACTCCCTTTGGTATCGTGTGAGACCTTGGTTTGTCAGTCAATTGATCTGTATGAGGATCAGTTTCTGTTAATTTCTCCTAGAATACTTCATCATCAATAGCCAAGTCTTTAAATTATCATGAGTGGTCAAAAATTTGATGATCTATTCATCTCCTTCAAATACCTTCCAGTTAGAAATATTGTTGGGCACCGACGGTTTGTAGAGTAGCTCCACTGTGAATTGGGAGGCTTCATAATTTTCTAGGGGTGATAGTCTTGAGGCAGGGGTGGCCAGAGAATAAACAAGAATGTTCTTTGTTCCGGGGATCACTATAATATTGAAGGCTTCAAAATGTTATATTATTATGTGCACTTCCTATTGGTAATTCCTCAGGTGGGGAGAGTTGCAATGTATAATGTTCCTTACTTGTCTAATGATGATTTTATAATTTCCAAAAACCTTCGATTTTTTAACATTTAAATCTATGGCTTTATTTAACCCTTGTACTAGAGCTTCATATTTGACAGTGTTGTTTGTGCATTCAAATTCTACTCTACACGATAGGAAATTTCGTTTACCTTTTGGATCAATGAGGATGCACCTTGCCCTCGACCCTTCTTGCAATTTAGATCCATCGAAGTATAAGGTCCAAGCTTGTGGGAAAAACCTATCAGCTTCCTCTTTCTTGTCACTTTCCTCCTATATGTTCTGTGGTTTCTAACACCTATTCCTAAGAGAATATGGTTTCCTCCGTCGTCGTTGGAAAAATTTGTTGAAAAATTATTTCAGAGTTTTGAGTAAGAGGGACATTCGATGAGAGGGGGGAGAAATTCCTGAAATCATAATCACAAGGACAATTTCCTAGCACGGGAAAGTCTGTCGATGAGTGTTCATTAGAGGTTTCTTGGTCGGTGACAGTATGTTTTAGATATCTTTCCCTATCGATTATGATCATATCCGCATGTCCCTTTAATGGCAGCCAAAGGTGATCCCAGTATGTACTAAAGTATCTGTTTAACTTCTTAGACCAATATCAACTCAATAGAAATCCATAGGCTTCTCGGATATCTACTACAATGATGTCAATTACTTGGACAAATTTAGGGTGTGTCACTATTCTGATGATTACATCTTTGAGCTCTCCCACAACCTTCACCTGGGTTATGTCAAGTTGTATTACATGTTTATCACTTTTGAGAGGGACTATGTTTAATTTTTTGCAAATAGACAATGGCATAACATTGGAGGATGCTCCTGAGTCAACCAAACAGTTATGGAGGTTTTTGTTGAAGACTTTAAAAGTCAAAAGGAATGGAGGGACAAAAGGTTTTCCCTTCTTATCTTCAAAGTAGGTGTTCATAGTTTGTTTATTTCTTAGATTTGTGGGAGTCAAATTTTATCTTTGGTTAGTGCTTGTTGTAGGATTTTCTACTAATTTCAATGCTTGTAACAAAAAGTCCTTTTGTTGAGGGATTCTACACATGTCCATGACCGATATATTTTCCTTCAACATTTTCAAATATTCTACTATGTTGCAGTCTAGCTTGGATGATTCTCGTGTATGGATGTTTATAGGGTTTCTTCAAGGGAAAAAAGGTGCTTTCGGGTGATCGAGAGATGGTTTTCCTCCTGCAGTTTCAGTCGTAGTAAGGTCATTTTAGATAGGTTGACCCCTACTTCATGTCGGGACAACCAAGACTTCTGCAGGTGGTTATTGAACCTCAAATAGGTCATCGGAAGGCATTTGTAGGTCAGGTTCCCATATCAACATAGCCGTTTCTTCTGGTGGATCAATTTCTTCCTGATCGACGATATTCATAGCTGAGTCGCTTGATTGTTTAGTTAGGGAAACTTTATATAGAAACCAGTTGGCCCTTAGATTCATGGCATGCACCCATTATGGGCAGTCTCTTTCAGAGTGTTTCTCTTTGTGATAGGTACAGAAAGAGTCGAATGCTACATTTACCAGATCAATGTTTAAGTTGGCTGGGGGGGGGGGTTCAATTGCTTTGAAAGGTGAATTTCTTTTAAAAAATGGTTTATAGGGCCTCTGGCCTTGGTTCCCTTCCACCACAATTCTTTTCATGTCTATGATTTAGTTTGATAGTTTCTTAACCATGCATTGTAGGTATTCTATGTCTCCACTTCCCTTTTCGGGACCTTGCTCTGTTTGTTTCCCTGGGGGTCTAGTCAACAAGAGTTCTCTCCTAGGAGGAGGTTGAAATTCCTTCTT
Organism: Picea sitchensis; assembly: GCA_010110895.2. NCBI lineage: Eukaryota > Viridiplantae > Streptophyta > Pinopsida > Pinales > Pinaceae > Picea > Picea sitchensis. The sequence goes on from SNQJ01S0142934.1 coordinate 32,880, forward strand.
AACTAATGAGACCTGGCCTTCTTTTCATCCCTTCATTTGGAACTCTATTGTTTTAGCTTCTTCAAAATTCTCAGTGAAGGTTGTTTTGGCATCCCTCTTCACAAACATAGAAATAGAAGTTGGGAGAGCATTAGCATATACTTCAATTTTCAATTCATGAGTGGGTTTAGCTTCGAGTTGGAATTTGTTTAGGATGGCGTTGAACCATTGATTAAATTATTTAACCTTCTCCTTTGAACTCATGGTGGCGACGAACAACTTGGCCATCAAAGCTCTTGTAGTGGTTTCTTCTACAAATTTATCTAGAAAATCCTTTTGAAACTTCATCCAACTGGTTATGGATCCTACAGGTAAGTTAAAATACCATGTGTAGGCTAAATTCTCAAGAGTATAGGGTAAAATATTGCATACTATGCCTTCATGTTGAACATTCATCAGTCTAATAGCTAGTATGAATTTTTTGATATGGTCTTCAGGCAATCCTGAGGTTTCAGGGTCAAATTTAGGGATGAACTTATCTGGATGTCGGGGAAGGTTATGTACTCATCCAGGGATGGACAGAGCATCTCTGGCCAAACAAGGTTGATTATAATGAGGTGGGTTTCCCATTTCTTCATTATGATTATTGTTATCTTCCATGTCGTCTGATCTCGAAGTTGAGCATTCTAAGTTAAACCCTTCATCATTGGAAAACTCGTCGGGCTCGGAAAAATTGTCGGCTGGTGTTTCGGGAATTAGATTAAGAGGATGTTCAATTTTGGTGAGGGAGAAATCTATCAGGTCTTTTACTGTGTGTAGAAAAACCTGGTCGGGGGTATCGACCACTGGTCTTCTTACTTGTTTTCTACAAGGAAGTAACAAAGCTAAGGGCAGCGCTCCGATCTATCGGGCGTAAGCTCTTGTAGTTCTTCTGAACTGGTTCAACTCCTCCTAAGTAAGAGCATAAGGTATATCAGGAAATATATTTTCTTCCTCTTTTCTGGGGTGATTTACTCATTTCAGGAGTACTTAGTGTGTGTGGGCTATATTGAGAATGACTAGCCATGCATGTGGGATTTTTTGAATATACTAGTTGTGTGAAAAATTTTGTAAGAAATATTGTCAGTCATTCATTCTTCATGCCCTCCTTATAGCACCAATTCTGTTGAGGGGTCGTAAATCCATTTATCTCAACAATATGAACCAAACCCACCACCGAGGCCCAATTAGACTCTGCAACATTTAATGGTGGAATGGTTCTCCATATCTTGCGATCCGACCAATTAATCGATAGGCTTTACGTAGTGATTGATAGGATGTCTTCTTGTGAAAACTCCTCCTTTAGTTCAAATGTTCTTTTTGTATTTTCTCTTATAGGTGTGACCAATACAAGATGAATTCCGGTATAAACCAGCTGGGTAACGAACAGGAAAGGAATTAACTATTGAAGAAGGCTGATCTCGGGATAACCCTCCTACTCAAGCATGCAGACAATGATTCTTACACCTACAACAAGCCTAGTAATAATAAATTAACCTTTTGGTGTTCCAATTATTGACTGGGATACGATTATCAGAAGAAACCGTACATGCAATAAATGATGGAAAGAAAAATAATTTCCTTATCTCTAATCATCAATCACACATTAACACAACGATTTGCTTTTCATCATTAAAGAAAAGAACTATAAAAATATTGAATCAACTAACTTATCAATATATTCAAAGGTTCTTACTCATTATAGAATCCATTCATGAGATAAAATCAGAAATAATTCTTCTTCAGATCCAATCACACACACTTTTGATGAAAAACACAAACTTGTCTCTAGTCCTAAACAAGAATTCTCAATTAAGGTAGCTCTGAAATAGTTCTTTACAAATCCAAAAATCAGGGTCTTTGCAAAAACCCTCGCCCTTTGCTAACAGGTCAGTCCTCCTATTTATAACATATTATTAACTAAAAATAACTATCAAAAGTGAAAGCTAAGTAAAACAAAACATCGCCACATGGCACTTTCATTGCTTAGTCTTCTAAGAGTCATCAAACGATTTCAATTGAGTGGATGAATCTTCTCGTACTATGACCATTGGATGAAGAGATCCTCACATCTGTTGGCATACGGGAATTTGTGTTGGTCCATTGGGGATGAAAGGATTTCCTTTATCTCTACTGTCTGGGCCCGATACTTGACTACTCTTATCTGAGCCTTGATCGGGTGTTCCATGAACTTCTGCACTTGACTTGGTGCCAAGTTCTCCACCTTTTCTATCTCTGCAACCCATAATGAGTCTTGTTCAACATGTAATTTGACTATGTCATGCAAATCGACAAAGTCATCAGGTGTGTCGAATTCTAGGAGGCCGATGTCTCTCATCGATCGGTTGATCTTGGTCCAACTCTTTTCACACTTGGCTCATTTCTCTTGGATTTCGTGATGAGGCTCTTGGGCCATTTTCACCCAGTATTCAACCAATTTCTTTATGCGATTGATGTTTCTATCCCTTAGTACCCGAATGTCATGCTATTCAACATCTTGACCTTGTTGAATGGAGTTGATCTAATCGATCCTCTCCACTTCTTGGTGTGATTTTTCATATCATATTTCCATATCTTTTCACATCACTAGCATCATGAGGGTGTCTTCTTGAAAATCGATGGTTCTTGTAGTGAAAATGTGTCACTCATATGTGAATTTATTATAGGCGTCCTGGAATTTGTTTCTCAAGAACATCGTGGCCTATGTGGAGTCTTGATAATATTTCACCAAATGGCATATATTTTCCAACTCCTTCAGTGTAGTGGCCAACTCATATTCATCCCTTTTCTCTCTATCCAGGGTGGCATCTGTGATTTCCATCCCTTCGCCGATAAGCTCGATTGTCTTGGCATGCTCTGTGCTAATTAATTTTCCTCTGTGGTGATGAGGATGGAGCGATTCAGAGTAAGCCTCCTCTTCTTGGTGGTTCTTTTCATGATGTATTTCCTCTTTCGGTCATAGGACATGTATTCTATATCAATAACCTCATCCACAATTTCGGGGATTTGCTTATCTCCCCAGGTAAGCATATTTCCCAGGCTCCCGACAGTGTATATCTATTCAAGATTGGGTTCTTGAACGTCTTTCATCTGTTTCGAAGGTCCAACATCTGGTTGTTTCTCATTAGGAGGTAAAGTACTGGCTGAAATTTAAGCATAAGGGGTATGCTTGGTACTTACTTGATAATAGGTTGTTGAGATGTTGATTTCTTGTTGTGGAACTTCTTCTTTTTGTTCGCCTGACTCTACCTCGTCCTTTAGACTATCCACTTGGGTCTCTGACACATAGAGCATCTAAGTGTCTAAGATAGTTTCGACCTCCTGGTCATTCTGTGGAAGGCCTTGAATTTGAGCATCGGGAGCTGGGAAAATGCCTTCTCGGGATCATTTTCCTTTGTGATCTACACCTGAGTCACCAAGTACACCTCCGAACTCTCCTCCTCATCATAGATTTTTATTAAGTCATGGAGGGGGTTTGGTGCACTTTCTCTCACTGATGTTTTTCTTATCTCTGGTTGAGCTGAAACGTCCCCTGGTAATCTATCTTGTGGCATTGTAACTTCAGGGTTTTCTAACTCGACGATTTATTCAATTTGTATTAACTCTAGGCCACTTGGACCTACCCGGATTTCAAATGGGTTGTCAGAAGGGACCCTTTCCATTTATATGAGGTTTGAGTCATCCTACAGCTGATCGATCACTCTGTGTGATTGTTATATCAAGATCAATCCTCTTTCATGTGCCTATGGTGTCATAGGAAACCCCCTTTTCTACACCAGAGCCACCGGGGAAACCTTTGTTGCCTTTGCTACTATGATTTATTCCCTGGATCTGAGGGCCTCTTGAGTCGAATAGTCTATTATCATTGCCTGTTCATCCAGGCTCATGGACCTGAACTTGGTCATTTTTAGGTCGACCATCCTTTGTACCATATCATCCCAGTCCTGGGAATTTTCTATGAAGAATTCATCTTCGAATTTGTCATGTGCCTATGACCAATAGGATGACACTTGTGAATCATGTTGCAAGACCAAGCCCTTTGGATCGTGCTTGCAGAATTGTCCCTTTGAGAATCTGAGATCAAGTTGGATCAACCCTTGTTGTTTGGCTTGAGTGGTATCCTTTAACAAGTAGAAACCTACATGGAAACCATAGGGTATGAACGCTCGTTTCTTGTCCTTGACCAAGGTGGCATTGTAGCCTTGCAAGATGGTTTAATAGAATATTTATCCTACTATCAGTTGGTATGGGACATGATATGGTAGGAGATGTGGTGCTCTGGTGGCCCCAAACACCCTGATGTAGGTGGCGTGCTCGTCCAAATACCAATGGCTTACCTTGGATATCATATTTTTGGTTGTCGTCGATAGCCTTGGGCATTCCTTCTTAAAAAGAATAAAATAAATTTGGGCGATGAATTCATCAGAGATGAGAGAGTAGGACTTCTTATACATGTTTTCCCATAGCAAGTTGAAGTAGATGTGTATCAGGAGTTCTACAACATGCTAGCTCATATTCATGCCGGCGAAGACATTTCTGGCACACATGACATCGAGCAAGTATGAACCCATGTAAATCATTGGTGCTTCCCCTTCCTTTGGTACCTGGGCCTGCTACACATCGATGCTCATCTTCTTGGAGATTATTTCTCCCCAATTGCAGTTGCACCCAGTGATCGCAACTGTGTATGCCAAAGGCGCCCATGCCTATGAAAACCTAGAGCAATCTTTCTCTCCATATAATCGATAGATGAGAGCCATCAAATAGATGTATGGATCCCTTAAGTTAGTTGTCCCATACCATCCAATTCTTTGGTTGGTAAACTTCTTGTCCTTTCTCCACCATGAGGCCATCATTCAGTTGGTGTCATGGTGTTCATAGAAATTCACGACGAAATCTGTATTTAGACGCTCATTAGGGTCTCTGAGTTTCTAGTATTTTTGAACTTCTACCGAAAGGAACACTCCGACACACCCACCATTGTCATCATTGATTAAAAATTTATGTGTGTATGTGTCGTCAATGCGCCACTTCAAGACTTCTATGTAGGGAAAAATGGGGGCTCTGCTGGCCACCAAATGTAGGTATGATCGTCGGATGTTCGAGAACACCTGGTTGTCGAGCGCCCTTACATATGGATTAGTGTGTGGGACATATTCTAGGTATTCTTCCTAGCTTATATTGTTAAAGAGTTATCCCCAATGTGGGAGTGCAATCTTGGACTTGGTGCTTTCCTCTGTATCGCCAAAGGTCGGAGGCTGGATGAAAACCTTCTTCGTTGTTTTCTTAATGACAGGTTCCGGCCTCAAGGCATATTCCAATTGTTTTGCAACCCCTCGAGAAGAGCCTTCACCTACCTCTGGTTCTTTAATCTTCTTTTCCCTCGACGATTATCTAGTGGTTGGCTTTATTGGCGACATTGTTCCTGCAAATTAAAATAAAATTTCAAAGACTGTGTAAAAACAAAACCCGGATAAAAACATATAAATTATAGCCATGTGAAATTTACAGAGTCAGATACATACCTATGAATCTTGTTAAAACCTAGTTATTTTGATAAATACTGAGTTGATACAGCCTTTGAGTGGCTCGCCTTGCTTCTTCGGATGCTCCAGAATTCTATTATGCATAGAATGATTTTGTTTACAATGGCTCAAGAGAATTTAAACAAGGAAGATCTTACCATGTCACATCAACCATTCAGTTCAATTTATGAGTGAAATTTTATCAAATCTTCCGCCGAATCTCCATAACTTAAATTCATCATGGGTTGACAGTAGAGGCATGGGTGGTGATGTGGTCTATCAATGATTTTAAATGACTGTTTTGATTGGTGCACGAGGTAGCAAATAATGTGGGATTTGGTATTAATTAGCTCCTTAAATGCTCAAAATACGATTGTATCTAATGCTAAAACGTCCCATCAATTTGTTCTCTCAGTGGGTGGATCAGGGGTCGAGGGTGTGCTATGAACATTTTCATTGATAACCACCTGCAAAAAGTTTCGACGCTAATTGATTTTACCGTACATTGTTGATGCGACAATGCTTACTCGGAGGTGTGACTCGAACTTAGGGAACCAATAATGACTCAGGGTAAAACTAGACCGTATGGTTCTCAAAATCAGTAAAGACATGTGGCGTTGAATACTGGTGACTTAATTCGCATGTATTAATTGGAGTTGGGACTTTCCTTAAGTTATTCATTCTAAAACAAACCTTCGCTTGCCAATGCCGAACAAGTATCCAGGGTCATAGATCGGCGATAAACCTATCAAAGTGATTTCAGATCATCTCCCTTGAAAAGGTCCCAATGCCAAAAATGCATTGGGGATTAGAGATTGGGGATAACGTTTATCGTGGTAAAAATTTTGGTGATGATCCTTCTAGGTTTTCCCTAGTATCAATGAAGTGCGTCGGGACATCAACCATCGACAATATCATTTCTCTCTTTGTTAACATCTGTCCCCCTCATCTTTTACAGATGTCGAAGGGGAATCATCTATCAACAATATCCTTATGTAAGACTTGATGCAAACAAATTTTTTTTTTTTCGATACCGATGGAGATGGGCACTCGACGACTGAGGTTTTTCTGAGTGATTCTTTTCCCTTTTTTAATTCCTTCTGATGTCGACCCTGATTGTAGTCGGTGAAGTGTTTGGATTTCGATTGTTTATTTAGGTGTTTAAGGTCCTTTTAGTCCTGAAGTTTCATAAGTTCAAGTAAACCTAAACAGTTGATGAGAATCATGGAAATAAGCAAAGACAAAACAATTTTTTCAAAAAGGAAATTGAATTAGAAAGTGCAGAAGATCAAGTGGTACCTAAAAAAGTAAAAAATTGACAAAGGCTTTTTTAGGGTGTGTTGAGTGCTCAACAAAATCCTATCCACAAATTCCTCATTTTTTCTTCTAGTGATAGATTGATCGTGGTATGCTAATGCTATGCTTTTCCTTGTGACTTTCCTTTGGTGATTTGGATTAATGCTGAGCTTTGTTGCCACACGTTGCTCTTGGATTGGAATTTATATAAGAACGTGATTACAAAAGTCGTCAAGGGCGGTTTGGATCCACACCACTTCGACCTCCGCAATACACCACCAAATTCCACGTACCCTTCTCGCTATACCATGGTTTCGAGTGTAGGACCACTCAATAATTTTAACATTCGAGCACTTTTTCTCCCCACAATGAAGTGTGGTCGTCGTTCTTGTTGTAACCAGTGATCTGTATGACCTTGCTTTTTTAGCTCCCCTGCTAAAATTTATCCTTCCTCCAACTCTAGAATCCATCTAACCATGCTTAGAGATGGCTCCAATTTTTGCACTCAGGAGCTTTGGATGTTGAGCAGGGACATCTCCCGGAGGACGATCTCCCAAATTTTACGTGGTGGCCCAACGTCATATGACGTCACAGTTGTTGATGTGTCACAAAAGGAGTGTGGCATGAGTCACTCAAGGATGAGTAGATGATAGGCCTAAAGGTGCCTAAAATGAGTGCCACGTGTCAGCGCCAGATGCATGCCACGTATCTCTAACGGATGGGCACCTCGCGTTTGAACTGAGGAACTGTAAGAGTCTTCGACACTTCAGGTTGAAGAATTTCTACATGTAGAGTTTTTATAACTCCCGAAGGGCTGAACTCATGAAGTGATTAGCATGCACTTATCACTACTTAAACCAAGATTCAACAACCTTAAAATGATTTGGGACTTTGGAACTCAGGGCTTTGGAGAATTGTGCTTATTTTGAATGGAAAACTTCTGGAGTGACAATGCTATGAATATGATGTGGTGGCCCGACGTCATCTGACGTCATATCTTCTAATGTGTCACAAAAGGAGTGTGCCACACATCACTCGAATATGAGTGGATGAGATGCCCAAAGATACCTAAAATGAGTGCCATATGTCAGCACCAAATGTATGCCACGCATCTCTAATGGATGGGTGACATGCGTCTAAACTGATGGACCCCAAGAATATTTAACACTTTGGGTTTGGGACATTTTGCATGTAGAGTTTGTATAACTCCCAAAGGACCGAAATCGCAAAGTGATTAGTGTGTTCTTATCACTAATTAATTCGGGATTAAGATGCCTTCATCTAAATGCTTTGGTACTTCGGGGCTTCTTCCTGGTCGTTAAGCCTTACACGACTTTGAAGCTTCGAATGCAAGAGAGCCATTAATTTGAACTGTATGTGGGATCTCCACTGTTGAAAATTGAACTTGTCTGTTTGCTTGCATTTCAAGCTCGAAATGGACTACTCTCAGTGATGCTTTTTGTGCTCATGGTTGTTTCCTTTGCAAACAAAGTCTTGGACGACCTGCTGTGAGCTCAATCAATGGAAAACAATATGACCAACAATTAAAACCAAATCCCAACATGTGTTTATCCTTTAATAAAACATAAAAACTTGGTGCAAAGAATCAATCAAGAAAGACACTAAGGAAGATCTAGTCATTGAACACAAAAGGAAACTAACCTTATCAACTATAAGAAGGAAAAAATATAGGAAGGTATGAGGAAAAAAGAGAGATGGGGTAGGGCTGCAGGCTTAGGTCTTAACAACAAACAACTTCATGTAATAACATGAGCTCCAAAAGGGATGGCATGATCCCTGTGAGCTGCCAAGAACACACAACTTCAATGTCTTATTCTAGGGATATGGGGTCACTTATTCAAACATAAATAAAAGAAAAAGTGATATTTACAATGAATGGAAAGCCAATCATGGCTTAAGAATTTTTTTTTTTCAAAAATCGCACATTGATAGGGCCTCCCAAAACTTCTGAATCCTCCAAGTTTTGCAGTTTATAAGTGTTATTTGAAAATACCTCAAAAATATTGAAAGGACCAATCCACAGAGCCTTGAATGTACCATGTTTTCCTTTGTCTTGCTTCAGTGCATCCCACTTGAGAAATAGATATCCTAGATAGAAATATTCTTTTCTTACCTTCTTTTCAAAGGTTTGCTTGATCTTCTATTGATGGTCCCACGCTCTGTCAAGTAGTTTCTCCCTAGTCTTCTGCACTTCGACCAACTGTTGTATCCTCTTGACCATATCATCAGGTTCTCCTTGGTAGTCCTGGAGGAATTTTTCCATAAGCAATGCAAGATGAGTAGGAAAGATAGCCTCCATCCCATATACAAGATGAAAAGGGAAAATACCTAGTGACCTCTTTGTTGTAACTCTATCAACCCATAAGGAAAATTTCATCTTTGAGTTCCATGCTTTCTTATTGTCTTCTAACAATTTCTTTATGATAATTATGAGGCTCTTGTTAGAGGAATATGCCAAACCATTTCCTTGGGGGTAGTAAGGAGTAGAATGGACTAATGTAATCCCATACTCTTCACAGAACTTGATCAATGGTTCAACTTTGAAGGAGGCAACATTGTCAGTAACAATCTTTCTTGGACAACCAAATCTTGACATGACATCCTCAAGAAAACTAATGATTACCTTATGTGAGGCATTTATTGTAGGGATGGATTCTATCCACTTGGTGAAATAATCAGTGGGAGTCAAAATCAGCCTATGTTGACCACTTAAATATGGGTGGATTTCTCCAATGAAGTCAAGACCCCACTACCGAAATGGTCCAGAGACTACCATGGGCTTCAAAGGAAAATATTTGGGCTGCTTCTTTCTAGAAAAAGTTTTCCATTTGACTCAAGCTCTAATATTTGCACAAACATTAGTAAAAAGGATAAGCCAGAAATACCCATCTCTCAGGATTTTATAGTCTGTGGTTCTCCAGAAGTGATGGCCCCTACATAATCTATAATGAAAATCAATCATGGCCTTTTGGGCCTCTTGTGGATCTAGACATGTCAAAATAACTCCTAGAGGATCTTTCCAATATAGGACATGATTGATGAGACAATATCTTATTGATTTAAGCTTCAAATATCTCACCTTGTTCTTGTCCAAACCATCAAGAGGCTGCAACTTCTGCAGAAAATATATGATGTCTTTATACCAAATGCATTCTTCCAAATTTGGGTTGGCATGAGAGCTCTTATCAACAGACTCATCTTGCTGATTTTCTGAGTTTATATTCATGAAATTAATCCCTAAATATTTGCAATTTGATTCAGCCAGTAACCTAGCTAAACCTTGCCCTTTCACTAGTTTAGTGGGCTTCATTTCAAGGTTAAATTCCATAATTTTAGCAATCCATTTTCTCCTCTTTCCATCTATATCAGGCTGGATAAGTATTTCTTTCACTGAGACTAAAGGGACATATGCAACAATCTTTGAATGAAAAACATAAACTCTGAAAGCCTTGAGGGATTTGACCAAAGCATAAGCCTGTTTTTCCATGATATCATATCTCACTTCTGCATCCCTCAATGCTTTGCCGAAACAGGAAATAGGCTTCTCTAACTCCTCTGCATTTTTCTGCAGCAAAACAACAACCAATGTGTCAAATGAGGCAAAGTAAAATATCAAAAACTCCTTAGAATAGTTAGGGTTAATGAGCACAAGTGCTTCGGTCTAGGCCATTTTTATCTGATCAAAAGATTCTCGAGCCTCAGTAGTCCATTTCATCTCGTTTCCTTTCCTAAGCATGGTTGTAATGTACTTCACTAATTCAACAAAGTTAGAGATGAACCTTCTTAGAAAAATGATTTTCCCTAAGAAAGATTGAACTTCTTTCTTGGATCTAGGAAAAGATAAGGTATGGATTGCCTCTACCCTGAGTGGATCAATTATTACCCCTTTTGTTGATACAATGTGCCCCAATAACTTACCTTCCTTCATAGTAAACAAAGACTTCTTAGGATTGAGAGAGATACCAAACTTTCTGCACTTCAGGAAGACCCTTTTCAAATAATGATAATGCTCTTTATCAGATTTTGAGAACATTGTAATGTCATCTAAATAGATGACTATGAACTTGTCCTTATCCCCAATGAAGGCAATGTCCATTTCTCACTGAAAGGTCGCTCCTGCATTCATCAATCCAAAGGGAATTTTAGCATACATGAATGTGCCCCAAGGAGTAGTGAAGGTTGTATTCTCTCTATATTCAACAGGGATGATTTTAAGGATGGAAATTTATTTTAAAATGTAGAAGCCTTGGAGAATCTTACTAAACCTTCATATGCCAACTATAAATGTTTGGCGATATTTTTGTAAAAATATTCAAATTTCTAAGGATTTTATATAGTTTTTATAAATTTTTGGCAATTTTTAAGGTAAAATAATTTTATCCTATAGAATTTGGGCGAATCATTTTTAGAATGGAGAATATTTTTTTGGGAAAAACCATGGAAAATTATCCCATGAGTGAAATTTAGCCCCTAAAATCATCCTTGAGATTCTTCAGGAAAAACAAAGATCTGATTGTAGCTAGAAAAGCCATCAATCATAGACATCCTATATGAACCAATGACTCTCTCCAAAATGTGCTCCACCTTTGGCAAGGGGTAATTATCTTTCTTGGAGCTTCTATTCAAATTCCTAAAATCAACACATAGTCTTATTTCCTCATTTTTCTTCCTTACAGGGACCAAGCTAGCCACCCACTCAGAATATTTCAAAGGAATGATAATTTCGGCATCTAACAACTTCTTCACTTCTTTTTCCATAATAGGCAGCAACATGGAATTGATTTGTCTGAGTTTCTTCCTAAAATGATTGGTCTCATCTTTCAAAGGGATCTTATGTTCAATGATGTATGTGTCATATGTTCTTAAATCTTCATATTTATAGGAAAACACATCACCAAACTCTTTTAAAAGAATAACATACTCAACCCTTTGTTCCTTTGAAAATCTACTAGACAACTTAACATACTTTGTATCCTCCTCTATACCTAAATTGCATTCAATCACCTCAACATTTTAAGTTGAACCTCTAACCTTTACAACAACATCATTTCTATCAAACAATCTCTCCAAGGGGACTAGCCCTTTTGGAATATGGTTACTGGGCAACTGAACAATATGATGGTCAATAATTTTATTCATAAAATAATCAACATGAGGGATTTTTTCAGTATCATGATCTTGATCAATATGTAAGGTATAAAAATCATCCGTAGTCTCAAGAAATAATTTTATCTCAAGATCATACTAAAAAACCCTCCAATGTTTGACATTGTCAGGTATAGAGGGTCTATACTTCACTTCCACATCATATTTGAGTTTAAGGGGGAAAGTAACTCTGAAATTACTTGTTGAAATAGCCAAGGAATATGCCATATTGTTCTCCTCTCTTGGAACAAATGAGATATTAAAATCTAAGAAGAAACTATCAACAAGATACCAAACTTCATTTTTGTAAGTCCTTAACCTGGGGTGTTTAGCTTGATATCGATTTTTAACTTGATGAAAAATTAATTCAACATATCCAAACACTGTTAGCTCTTCAATCCTCGTGTCTTTAGAATCCCTCAATCCCAAAACAATAGACTCATATTTTTACACATTGTTTGTAGTTTCAAATTCAAGCTTGTAAGACAAATATATGGTCTCTTGGGTAGGGGAAATAAAGACTACCCCAACACCAACACCCTCCTTAGAAGAGGCACCATCAAAAAATATCTTCCAAACGAAGGTAATAGGAGGAGGATCCTCACAAGAGGTAAGGGGATTCTTTCTGATTTCAATAAGTGGTGAGGTGCATTAGTGAGTTGTAATACACTATATCCTAAATCAATATCAACTGCAAAAATAGGGTGGTTGGTGGGATTTTCTTCATCACTAATGATGTAAGCTAGTTGTGCCTCCCTATAAATCCTTCTAAGATCTCCCCCAAACACAAGAATAGTGGCATATGAAATTCCCATATGTAAAGTTCCCCATAGTATTTTGATCCAAGATCTTGACAAGAGTATCCTGAACTTAGGGGGGACATCGGCCACCACCATATCTGTGACCACACTTTTCATTGGAAATTGGAAAAGGGTAACAACCAGGTCTTTAATAACCCCAAGACACTTCACCTTCTCAGAATCAAATGAGTACAGTTCATGGTAGGTCTTTGTAATTTCCAACCCAAGCTCATCCATGACAGTTTTAGGCATGAGGTTATGAGATTCCATTGAGTCCATCAAGTAGTTGTGAAACACTTTATCATGAATGTTTAATGATGTGTAGAAAGGAGGGGAAGAGTCATCCCTATCTTCTACCAAGGGTCCCAGGATTATTGTTGGTTTTTCATCTTGAAGGTTGACTGAATCTATGGAATTAGATGAAGGTTCAGGTTGCAACATTTTGGAAAGATACCCTTTGAACTCCTCATTCTTAATTAGCTCCAAAAAAGGTACATGGATTTTAATTTTTTGAATCTCATTATCAAAGCTAAAGGATAGAGAATATTGTTCTCAAAGCTAAAGCTCATTCCTTAACTTCCGGGGTAGGGTTCTTAGCCAATGCATGGGGGCTTTGTACCTCCCTTTCTTTGTTGCTAGTTGCCACATCCTTAGCATAATTTTCTTCTTTAGTGGGATGATCAGAAGTGTCAATCTTTCCTTCTTTACTTTTTGACCTTATGTTGTATTTATTTGGATTGTATTTGGTTTTTTCCCCTTTACTCAATTAATTTAGTTGGCTATCCATGAGAGACTCTTCATATGCATATTGGGTCAAATGAGGAGATGAAGAAGTTTCACCAAAACAATATATTTCAGGATTGGTTGCTTCATCCTCTCCTTCTTCATCGACAACAAGGTTATTTTGGAGAGGGGCTTGTATTTTTTTATCATCTCTATCCCTATTCCTTTTCTCTCTTAGGGGGACACGAGGGGCATTATTTGGTCTTCTGAAATTGCCTCTATAATTAACATTCAGTGTGTTCTTATAGTTATGCTTTCCTTCAAGTTTCAACTTCTCTATTTTAACAGAAATTGATTTTACCAATTTTGTAAGTTCATCAACTTGAGAGTGGACAACAGGGGATTCAAAGGTTGAAGCTTCAGCCCTACCCTTCTTCCTGTCTCTATCAGATTTTCCCCTAAGTTTTTCAGCTACCAATATGTTAGATTCTACTTCCAAGGCTGCATCTTGCATATGGGCTAGAGAGGTAGATCTTCTTTCTATCAATAGGAGGAAAAACTCAAGGTCAAAATCATTGGCATAGGTAATTTTGGCAGAGGTCTTTGTAGGCTTTATTTCAGTGGGAATCTTGTTGTACATTTTATTAAATCTTTTTGAGAAGTATGAAACAAATCCCCCCTCTTTCCTCTTAAGTGACCCAAATTATATAATATAGTAAAGGAAATCCTTTTTATTCCCCCAATGCCTTAAGAAAGCATCATCCAAAGATTTAATCCCAACAATAGATCCAGGAGTCAAACCCCTAAACCATTTTCTAGCTTCATCATCAAGGCTATGTACAAATACTCTCATCCATACATCTTCATTTTCAATGTTAAGGTTGTGTGCATAACTATAAAAGGCTACAAGATGTTTTTTTGCAGTTATGTCTTCCTCCCCTGTGAAGTTGGGCATGTACTTGAGGTAGTCTCCAACTGGGAGAGTATTCATAGGATGATGTAAAATAAGAGGGGCATACCTAGGATCCACTATGGCATCCATCCTATTTATAGGAAGATTAGCACCTATAATTGGGTTGTGAACTATAGGAGAACAAGGGGGAGATGGAGTTTTGATAGGTACAACTACATCTTGGAATTTTGGAGAAAGGAGAAAGAGGAAGCTTGGATGAGGATGGTGTAGGGTCTAAGGGAAAAGAGGTTTCTTCTTCTTTAGTCACAAAAAATTTGATAGGAGGAGGAGTAGGAAGGCCTAAAGAAGGAAAATATTCTAAGCACTCTAGTCTAAACCAGTTTACAACATCAGGAGAGGCAATGGTTTCAAAACTTTATTTTTTCGATTTGGGGCTAAAAGAAGATTATTCAACAAGAAAATTTTCAAAATCCAAACTTCTAGAAACTCCAGTAGAAGGTGAAAGAGGAGAATTGGATATAGCTACTAGAGTCTTAAAAGTAGAATCATGTAAATGACCAGAAGTACCTGGTATAGTAGCTGAAAATCCTTCTTGAGAAGCCTTTCCTTTCTTGACAATATTCTCTGGGTCAGCTTCAGGTGTTGCCAAAGGTATATGTGGAGTAGACCTCGTGTTTCTTCCTTTGGGAGTGTTAGCGATATTTCTTGTATGGGGGTCAGAATGAAAAAGGATGGGTTAAAAACCCACTTGTCCTAAGTTTTGGGTGATAATGCGCCCATGGTAAGTAACGAGAAAGTTCGAGCGGTAGCGATTCGCACGCCCGGATCAACGATGCATATAGAATTCCAGACCCCCCCCGTCTTTCTA
>SNQJ01S0142935.1:17006-33644 GCA_010110895.2 Picea sitchensis
CTTCAGTGTGGCACCTAGAATATTGCATGTTTTGTTGCTTATGTGTGGTCTTAGAGGTTGGATTTCAACTTGGAGGATCATGGTTAGGCCAACTACCTTATTTGACTAGAATTCCCAACGATCCTTGCTAATATGCATGTTGGCATGTTTACAAGAAGAGCGTGCTTGTCATTGATGGCAAGAACAACAACAACGATGACAAATAGGCAGGTAAGGAAGATCAACAGACAGGCAGGCAAGGAAGAAGAACAACAATGATCGAATGGCAAGATCGACAGTGTAAGCTCAGAAGGAGGAAAACAATCAAAGCACGACAAAGGTTTTCGGAGTTTCGCAGATCAGGAAATCCAAAGGAAAGAGGTTCAAACTCACGATATACAAAATCACGATAACAATCTTGACAGGTGATTCAAGGACACGTGGTGAACGACAAATATTTTGTTTCGGAGTTTCTCAGATCGGAAAATCGAAAGGAAAGAGGTTCAAACTCGTGATATGCAAAATCGCGATAACAATCTTGACAGTTGATTCAAGGACACGTGGTGAATGACAAAGGTTTTGTTTCAGAGTTTCACAGACCGGGAAATCCAAAGGAAAGAGGTTCAAACTCGCGATATGCGAGATCACAAAAAGATCTGGACCATCAGATCACCAAGGATTGTGGACCGTTGATCATGCATGAAGAAGACTCGTGAAGTGGCAAAATCGTGATAAGATCTGGGCCGTCAGATCTGGAGTAATTACGAAGGACCAACAACCGTTAGATATGGTGAAGCTGCAAGGCGGATAAGACCAAGAGTCATCCAACTCTCCAAAACTGTGAAGGAATACTGGCCGTCCATCGAGAACAGTCGTGGACCGTTGGATCCAGAGGACACATGGCGAAAGATCATCGTTTCACTGACTGGAAAGTCAAAGGAGCGAAGTGCTCGTTTGATTGGCGAGTGGTCATATCTCGTGGTCACATTGTCGAGAGCTAGAAAAGAAAAGCCCTATTTCGAAGTTCGTGACATGGAGAGTCGAGAGGACTCATCACAGAATACCCAAGATGCGAAAGTGCAAAATGCGTTTTCGAATAACGCTGTGTTCACAGCCAGTGGTTACATCTGCGGAAGATAGAGGAAGGAGCTAGCGGTGTTAAGCTCCATCTCAGAGTCTCGACGATCGCGACTTGGAGCATCAGGACCCTTCATCACAGGAATCACAATATGCAAGATCGCGATGAGATCTGGATCGTCAGATCATCAGATATCTCGACCATTGATCAGGATCGATGAAGTTTATAAATTCACGAAATACGAAGTACCTTTTGGCGCAGTCTGTGGTCACCGCCGATGCTCACGTGAAGGGAAGAAGCTAGCGGTGCTAAGCTCCATCTCGGAGTATCAACAATCGCGACTTGGAGTGTCGAGATCCTTTATCACAGGAATGCCGAGATGCGAGATCACGAAATTAAAACTCTGTTTAGCGCTCGGTCATAGCCATTGGGCATATGAATTAAACGCAAGACCCTACGAACTCCATCCAATGGTGCATGTGAATTTAAGTATGATCGAAGGGCTACTGTTGCTCTTCACAGTTAATCGATCAGTGGTGATTCAGTTGTTGAAGCGGTCTTTGGAGGTTCACAGTGTAACTGCTAGAAACCACTGATGGTTTCTGTCAGAGGACTCGAAGAGACTTCTGTGTGATTGCCAGAGGAGCTGAAGAGTCTTTAGGAATCTGCCAGTGGAATGAAGATTGTTTGTAGAGGTAATTGACAGATGGATCTAACTGCTAGAGAAGCTGAAGAGTTGCCATGATGAACAGGTAGAGTACTCGACATGAGAGAGCATGCAGAAGCATGGCGAGACAACATGCACAAGGTGCACATATGAAGAACATAGAAGAGATGGAAGTTGTTGTTGTTGAGAGGGATTCAGGAGTGTAGAAGGAAAAGTGTGCAACAACTGAAATATAGAGAAGAGGAATGGAGCATTGAATGGACATGTCGCATAGAGCATAAAAGGCAGAAGCACGAAAAGCGCAAGGAATGTGTGGAGCAAGACAATAAGACACTAAAGGAAGGCTGAGGCGCTCTTGTAGAGAAAAACAGAAGATCAAAAATCCTAAGAAGATGCAGACAGAGAGACACTGATATAGGAGAGTAGAGCAGCATAGTAGAACAATGATAAGTCTGTTAAGCCAATGCTAAATATTGTATCACTGTGATAAGTTTCATTAGCAAAAAATTATATTTCAGGGTGGTAGGGAGGTGCTAGGGAGGACTGTTGTCCTCAGAGGTTCAAGTGGGTGCTTGAACACAGGGAGTTTTAGCTTCCTTCTAGTTGGTTCTAGAGAACACGGGGAGTTGGTGCTTCCTTCTAGTTGGTGCTAGAGAAACCAGGGAGTTGGTGCTTCCTTCTAGTTGGTGCTAGAAAACCTAGAGAGTTGGTGCTCTCAGCAAGTAGCAGCTTGCAAAATAGAGGTTGTAGCCTCATTATGAGTTGGTGCTCATATGCATGATAATGTAAAGAATGTAAAGATTACTTATCATATAAAGACGAAGAGTTTTTTACCCTGTATGGGTTTCCTCAGGAAACATCTATCTCTGTGTATCTCATATGTGTGGCTGATGCTGAATGTTCTATTGCTTACTTCCCTGCATTATTGTGACCGTCATTAAATGCCGTGTAAAGAGTTTAAAATAAGCATAATTGTTTAAGCTTAGTAACAACTGATTCACCCCCCCCTCTTAGTTGTCCAACAATGCACCCTTTTGTGGATTTGATTGCCAAAAGGTTTGGTAAAGTGCTTATTCTTGATCATTGATGAAATCCTTTAAGGTTAGTTTGAGGGTTTGTGTGGGGGTGGATTTGAATGATAGCTTCCCTCGTTTATATCTGTTTGCACTATCAGTGGTGTTGTAACCCTTGAGATGTTTCTGGCTAGGAAACTATGCCAAGGCATTCATTTACTAATGATTGATTCAATTTTTTGTTTATTTATCTTAAAACAAGGTGTTTGTATTGTTTCACCTTGAGAAACAAATATGATTTCCAATTTATCAATATCAGAACTTGAAAGGCGAGATTTCAATGTTTTAAATAACTTTAGATTTCAAGTGAATGGAAGAAGAACTTGGGAAATACAACTGGAAGCTTAATAATGTATTCAATCTGAATAAATATAATTTAATTTCCAGTTGAAGAAATTACAAACATATGTATTTGATTTAAAATAATATTGAATGAACACAAATGAAAACTTCATCAATATTCATAAGGCATAAAAGTATAAAACACAAGTCTAACTTATATTTACAGTATAATTGCATAAATCTGTGTAATTTATAATTCCTTGAAAGTCGCAATAGGGGTTGTCATACCAAATTATTACATTTAAAACATCAGATACATATTGAGGAGGAAATTTATGAAGTGCTAGAAACACATAGCATAAGAGAAAACATGAACTAAAACATCAAAACTAAGAATCACTCAAATTTTGCAAAAGCATAATTTTATTAGAAACCTCCGCCTTTCTTTAGGGAAAAACAACCCCCTTTACATTGAAATTCTTTCCCTTTATACAAAATTGAGTATAACCACATTTGGTTCTCGAGAGATATTATTTAGCCTCAAAATAACAACAACCTATCTCTTTTTACAAAGAAAGCAACAAATACATTCGAACTTGATATTTTCCCAGAATATCTCTCGCTTTATCTTCAACCATTTTGATGACTCATTCATTTAGCCATTGAATTAAAAGCTTCCAATTTTCACTAGATGGATACTTGAAGGCCTTCATCTGTTTGTACGCAATGTCTAATTCGATGTACTTTTTATATGTATGAGGACTTGAGAATAGATTTTTGATTTGCAATAGTAAATAAAAGTCATCTATGAGTAAGTCCACAATAGTTTGCCTTCTCAAAGTGTCAGCCATCCTTTGAAATTTATCTTCATTTTCTCTAATTGTGAATATTTTTTGTTGTTGTTGTAATTTTCATATGATAAAAGCTTCTCTTTATCATCCCATGCTAATGGCAATCCCATCTTTACCAAATTTTCAAATTTGTCGGATTCAATGTTTCTTTTCATCATTATACAATTATTTTGAGCTTGCTGTATTAGACTTCTTTTTATAAAAAAATTTCCTGTCTCCATCACCATTATAATTATGTCCTTTACTCTTCAATAATTATTTAGAATTAGAATTTAGGAACTGTGGCCTAGTTCCCAACTCCTGGAATGCTTTCTGGATAACTTGATCTGCTTCATTTGTTAAAACAATATCTTCTTCAATTATTTTGAAATAATTCCAGATTTTGCCAACCTCAACAAAGATTTCTTCCCAAATAAGATGTATAACTCCTATAAAATATGGTTTGCCAGATAACTTATTCTGCATTTGTTCTACATCTGCTAACATCTTGGTCTTCAACTTCTGATATACTTCAATGATTTTATCTTTATATCTCAGTTGTTCTTTTAAAACCTTAATCTCCTCTTTTTGTGTAGAAATTGTTTTCTTTAAATTTTCAATTTAAGCTCCTTTTAGATTTAGATCGGCCAATGCTCTTGCTAATCCTTCTGTTGGGTCTATTGATTCTATTAGATTTAGATAGACACAATTCACTAGAGAACGTTGATTTAAAACATCGATCACGCGATTTGCGTGCATTCAAACATGCATTTTATTAATATAAAAGCATACGATAACACTATATAATACGATATAACTATATAACTAAACTATTTTAAAACAAACCGATATCAAACATTAATAAATCTAATAATAATAAAGTTAAAATTATATATATATATTATTATTTACAAATCTAATAAAACCTAACATTCATGAAAATAATAAAGGTTAAAAAGCAAATTAACTAACTAATAAACTAAACTAATATAACCAATAAATTTTAATAAAACTAAACTAATTAATCAACCCCTAATTAAAATTTGTTGAAATAATTTTCTACATTTTATAAAAAAATTAGAAAATGTTACAACAAGTGGCATCAAGCAACAAAAAGTTTGGTATCTCAATTTTCTGAATGCTTGCTTTGCTTTCCAGGGTCAGGATCATTTGATTATGGATTTGCCTCTTTGATGACCTATGCTAGGGGAGGCTGCAGGTGTGGGTGTTGGTGTTCTTGCTGCTTAGGGTACATGGATGGGTGGCACTTCTGTGGCATTAGGCCAAGTAGTATGGGGTGGTTGTACCTTTGTGGTTGTTGGTGCAGGGGTGGATGGTCCCTCTTTAGGTGGTGTGAGAGTGGGAGTAAGTTGTCTTGTTTTTGGTGGTTCAAGTTTAGGTACAAGTGGTCTTGCAACATGAAGTACTGAGTCAACGGTAGTGAGGGGTTTGGGCATTTTGGTGGGTTAGCCTAGGGGGAAAAAAACTTCACTATTGTGGTGGGACAACCCCAAGCACTTTAGTTCTCTTGTATTGTACTTCAAGGAGGCTCGACTTTGTTTGGCTCCAACAACATGGAGATTGAGCTAGGTTGGCAAGTTAAATCCAACAAGCATAAGGAGGTTTCCTCTTATAAAGCCTTTATCTATTTTGGGGCATTGTAAAACCAGAGAATATCAAAATACTTGTTACGGTTATGTTTTCTCTTTATGCTATCCCTAGTTACCGAAGTCAAACAAGTCAATAAAAAGGAAACAACACTTTGGGTGAAGTCATATAAGGATGTGATGATTCACTTGCTTGATTGTTGCTAGCTTGTGTTGAGATAGATAATAGGTTCAATAATTTAGATATTCATACTCCTTTGGAATGAATCTCTCTCTACAATTCCCAGTGACAAGCAAATTGTTCAAAAAGTGTTGCCGTGTTTTTAGCCAGTTGTGGTTTTCTTACAAGAAGTCAAGTCCATAGGTTTCAAGCTTTGGAATTGGATGAATTATTATTGGAATGGCCCATTTTAGACTTTGTAGCATTCTTAGGGGAGTGGAGGGGTGGTGGTTTCCCTTTCATCCTATTTGTAGAACTTTCTGGTGGAATTTGGCTCGGATATGGAGGATCAATTTGTGTGGGTCACTCTTTGATCCATGACCGATTGATTGGATTGTGTGCAGTATATGCTTCTAATCTTAGTGAAAAATATACTATGCTTTAGGATTGGATGGCTTCCTCTCTTCTACTTGCAGAGTGGATAGTTGGAAACAATTTTAATATGGTGGAGTGGAAGGGTGAAAAATGTGGTGGCTTAGGTACACTGATTAGTAGAGATAAGAAGCATGCACAATATAGGTGTAAGGACTCTCTCCAGGTGTTTTACCCCAATTTAAAACAAAAGGGGCTTGACTATGGTAGTGGGTTTACTTGGTCAAACTTTAGACAGAGATGTGATTGGGTTTAGGCTAGATTGTTTTGATTCTATGGAGCTTGGGAGGACATGCATTTTTCAATAGACATCGTCCCATGTATGTGTTTATGGATGTGATATATTCAAGTCATCTTCTGATTCAAACGATTTTAACGTACCCAACCCCCAACTCGGTCATGTCACTGCTAAAATGACCCAATACAAATTTCTGATATCAATTCTAAATGCGGAAATAACACACATGGAATTCAAACTCATGCAACTATCCATACTAAATAAAAATGTAAATGCAATTACTTGAAATGTGCACAACAACAACTAAGTGCATATAATATCATTCCACCACAAAATATAGACTCATATGCATCAATTCTACTCACAACAAATAACATTAACCAAAGATAGATTAGAGTAAAATGCATAACAAACATATCAACCTTTAACACAAATCAACACAATAGATAAGAACACTTATCTTGTGAGAATATACAACCCGCTGCAGAGGACGAGTGTTTCTCCCAAATGTAGATATGTTATTCTAGTTCTCAACAAAAGTCATCCCCGAGTCGGGGTTATGAATCCACAAGAGACGATGGTCCCTAAGGCTGTCTAATTCCCCCCTCTCAACAGTCAATCCCCACAACTAATTCCACTCCACCAACTCTTTTCCCCACAACCTGTAGAACCCAAGGGATGGAATCCCCCTTCACTACTCATAGTCCCTCAAGCCTTCCCACCCCCTTCCATGGATTCCAACACAAGTTGGACATGAAATATCTCAGCTGGGACCTCATGAATTCTACAACTACAACACAAATTCTCCCAACAAAAAAATGTGTGTTTTTCTTGACAAATTTAGAACAGATCATTACTCACAGTATTGCAGCCTCTTGCTCCAGGAAATTTCAGCTCCAAACAATTTCCAAACGTACCCACAATAGCTTCCTTCGAGCTTCAACACTTAGAAATCCTTTATTGTCCATAAAACTCCATGTAAAAACAACTCTCAATGCAAAAAAGTGAAAGTGTAATTTTGGTCTCTTACCCATATGGATTTCCCCTCTTTCTCTTGCTTGCTTGACTTACAATCTTCCCCAAGTTGATTGTACTCAACCTCGATGCTCTCAATAACTATGGGATGTGACTTCTCACACCCACCCTCTTACATGAATTCAATGATTGGGCTCTAGAACGCTCAACATTTAATGGAAGGTTCAAAGTAAGGATAATTTAGAAAGAAATGGGTTTAGGTTTAATATACATGGGTAAAATCTGCCCCCCAGTTGGAACCCTTCCCTGTCTTGTGGAAACTTACCCTCCAAATATCCATCCGTGTCCATCTATAGCCAACGAAACATTTTATTCATCATATTCAATTTACATCATTTACATATTACATTGCATTGTCTCTCGACCATACATCACATTTACAATATACATCACTAGTTTGGGGGTTTGAAAATGGGGATGTTACATTCTCCTCCCCATACAAACTACATCGTCCTCAGTGCATATAACCATACAATTTACACATTGACATATATACAAATATTACATCAGAAAACTTGATAATTCCACAACTTAACGACTCATGCAACAATTCCAAGCAACAACTCTCTTTTCCCCTCAAACCACATATTGGTTGGACGAGAGATCTTAGAGGTGTGGCTCTAAGAACTCCAACTGCCACAATGGAGTTTTCATTAGTTTATGTACAAATGTACATTCAATTTTCTTCAAATTTGTTAAATTTGTGGGTATGCTTCCCGCACAACTTCCTTGTGATCCTGCATAGCGTCTTCAAGACCATAGTGGGTCCATTGAACCTTTACCAAGATGATGACTTTGTTCCTGAGCACTTTGACCTTTTGGTCCAATAAGTGCATTGGTTCCACCTGTAAATACCCTTCATGTTCCACTTGGATCACATTCCAATCTCACATGATTATGATCAGGTACATACTTTTTTAATAAAGATACATGGAACACATTATGAATTCTCATGGATGTAGGTAATGATAGCATGTATGCAACTGGCCCTATCTTTTTTAATATCTCAAAAGGCCAACAATATCGCGTTGCCAACTTTGAGAAACTTCCCAATTTTAGCAAGCTTCTCTTGGCTTTAATTTTTAAAAACAAATGCTCTCCCACTTTGAATTCTCTATGTGTTCTTATTTTATCGACATAGATCTTCTTCCTATCTTGTGCAACTTTCAAATTCTTTTTGATCTTTACCATATGTTTTTCCATTTCTCCTAACAATTCTGGCCCAATCACGACTCTATTTGTTGGGTTATCCCAACTTACTGGTGTGTTGCATTTTTTGCCATACAAAGCTTCAAATGAGCTCATATTTAATGATTCTTGATACCCATTATTGTATGCAAACTAAACTAAATGGATATAGTCCTCCCACCTAGAAGGCTTGTCCATTACATACATTCTCAACATATCTTCAATTATCCAATTAATCCTTTCTGTCTTCCCATTTGACTCTAGATGATATGCTGTATTGAAATTCAAATTGGTCCCAAATCCTTTAAACAACCCATTCTAACAATTTGAAGTGAACTTGTGATCTTGGTCTGACACTATTTCCTTAGGCACACCATGTAGCCTAACAATTTCTCTCACATAAATTTTTGCAAGATTGGATACCTTACAAGTTACTTTTACAGGAATGAAATGTGTAGCCTTTGTAATATTTTCTACTACTACCATGATGGAATCATGTTTCCTTGTTTTCTTAGGAAATTTGGTAATGAAATCGATAGTAACAACTTCCCATTTCCATTCAGGAATGGACAATGGTTGCAACAATCCCGCCAGATGTACGTGATCAACATTTATCTTATGAAATTCCATGCATCTAGCCAAATAATTAGTGACATCTCTCTTCATACCAGGCCAAAAATCTTGGCCTCTTACAACTATAATAGTTTTTTGGTATCCTGGATGTCCAACATATGACACATTGTGCATCTCCTTTAATTTTTTTTTTCTCAATTTTTGAGAATTGGGAACATAAACTCTATTTTGGAATAAGAGTATTCCATCCTCTTCTAGGTTGTAATCCTTATATGTCTACTATACATTATCTTGATGTAATATTTTTTTAACTTGTATATAATGTTGATCTTCTATTACAACCTCTATAATTTTATCTTTGAATCTATCTTGTACATATTGATGGCTGTAGCATGGATTTTATGCACCCTTCTACTGAGTGATTCATCCACTTTGTTCTCTTTTCCATTTATGTGCTTGATTTCAAAGTTATATTCACTAAGAAATTCCAACCATCTAGTTTGTCTAGCATTTAGTGTTGGTTGTTCAAACAAATATTTCAGACCACTATGGTCTTTCCTTAATTCAAATTTTCTTCCCATGAGGTAATGCCTTCACATCCTTAAGGCATGTACTATGATTTCCAACTCTAAGTCATGTGACATAGTTTATTTCCTGCTCCTCCAATTTTCTAGACTCATAAAAAATTACATGTTCATTTTGTGTAAGGACTCCACTGAGCCCTTCCTTGCATGCATCTATGCACACAACAAAATCGTCATCTAGATCTGCAAATTTTAAAATAGGTGTACTAGTTAATACATCCTTTAAGCATTGGAAATTTTCTTCACACTTATCACTCCATTCAAACTTTACTCCTTTCTTTTTCAAAGATGCTATTGGGTGAAAAATCTTGGAGAATCTCACAATGAATCTCTTGTAATAACCAAAAAGACCCATAAATAATCTAACCTATGAAATGCTTGTTGGAATCAACCAACTTTTAATTGCTTCAATCTTTTCTGGATCCACTGCTATGCCCTCTTCTGAAACAATGTGACCCAAATAATGGATTTGCTTTTGATAAAAGGTGTTTTTGATCAATTTTCCATACAATTGGTGCTCTCTCAACACTTGTGGTACCATCCTCAAATGTTTTTCATGCTCCTCCTCTATCTTGGAATAGATAAGAATATCATCCAATAATACAATGAAAAACTTGTCTACAAAATATCTAAACACCCCATTCATCAGACACATAAATGTAGCAAGTGCATTTGTCAACCCAAAAGGAACCACTATAAAGTCATAATGTCCATACCTTGTTCCAAAGGCTGTTTTGCTAGTGTCTTCTTCTATGATTCCCACTTGATGATAATATGACCTCAAGTCAATATTGGAGAATATCTTTGCTCCCTTCAGCTGATAAAAAAGATCATCAATCCTTGGAAAATGATATTTATTCTCGACTGTAACCTTGTTCATCTTTCTGAAGTCAATACATAACCTCAACGTTCCATCTTTTTTCTTGAAAAAAAGAATTGGGGCACCCTAAGGGGAAACACTTGGGTGTATTTATCTTTTCTTTAACAACTCTTCTAGCTACATTTGCAACTCTTTTAGCTATAGAGAGTTTTGCACACTAGGGAAGATACGGGCATTAAGTCAATAGAGAAATATATATCCCTCTTTGGTGGCAATCCTGGAAACTCCCAAAACACATCTTCATACTCTTTCGAGACTGGATATTCTTCAAGAATCGACTCCTTATCCTTCATTGGCTCTTCCATATGGGATGCATATATCTGGCACCCTTTTTTAACACTTCTTTTCAACTCCAATGATGAAATCTCTCGAACAAATATAGGCCCTGGAATACCTTGCACTATCCTTGAATTCCCTTTCTCATTAAGACATGTAAAATCCTTGTTATAACAATTTAAAACAACACGATGCTTTCTAGCCAATCCATACCAATCAAGCAGTCATATTATTCAAGCAGTATGATGTTCAAATATACCTTAGTGTTAATTCCATTCATGTTTATAGGAAATTCTTTAATAAACTCATTAATTCTTCTCTTTGTTCCAGTAGCTAGCTGAACTAACCAAGAATTTTCATTCTTACATTTCTTCAATTTAAATCTTTCAAATAGATTTGGATCTATATAACTATTCTTATCTCCAGAATCAATCAAAATAGCTATGATATGATAATAAATATTACCTTCCACTCTAATCATGTGGGATTGATAGTTCTCTTGTCTATTGTCATAGAATGCATAGATAATTGGCATGCTTATGCCCACATCCTCTCATGTCTCCTCTTGCTTGATGCTATGCATAATCTTCATTTTATCTCCCTAGTGAGGAAAATATTTATACATGTGATATCCTTCACATCTCCAACACTTTATGGGCTGTTGTGTTGGTCTTTTTCCCAATGAATCTGTCATGTTTTGATCTCCTTGAGATGGTTTCCCTTGTTGATGAGCTTGAGAACTATTTCTCATGAAAGGTGGTTTGAATCCTTTTTTCCTTTGATCCATATTTCCTTTTTTCTTGTCATCCCATGCCTTTTGGAAACTCGTCCTTCCTATGTTCTACTCATATAAATACTTATCTTTCCTTATGGCTTCTTCCAAATTCCCGGGCTCATCAAATTGAATTTTATCCTTGTATAAGGATGGTAGTCCACTTAGGAACCTCTTAATTTTGACCTTTTCATCCATGATGAAGCTCGCATACCTAAGGAGTTCCAAAAATTTCCTTTCCTATTCATCCATGGTCATGTTCTCAAGTTTGAGTTCAGAGAAATATTACATCTTCTCATAATATTGCTCTCACAAGTACTGCTTCTGGAAGTATTTATTGAACTGCTTCCAAGAAATTATCTTCTCATGAAGGTGCTTAACCTACTTTAGTTTATCCCACCAGATAGATGCATTTCCTTGAAGGTGGTATGCTGCAATTTTGGATTCTGCATTTGATGAGTAATCATGTAACTAGAAATATTTCCTCATTCCCAACAACCGTTCTTCTACATCTTCTCATTTATTTTTCTCTCCATCAAATGACGGTGGCTTGATCTTCCTCAGATCCCCTTGCAAGATATATGACCATGTATCCTTATATGATGTCTAACAAGAGACACACTTGGGTTGCTTTCCGACCTTGAACGTGCATATGCTCTTTTGGTCGAGTGCCCTGAGGATTGATGATGCTGATGCTTGCTAGTACTCCTTGACCATATATATACTCCATGATCATCCCTCCTATCATGAGATCTATATACTTCCACTTGTCTTGCACTAGATTCCTACTTTATGCCCGAATATTTGTTGACCTGCTTCTATAACATATTTAAGATTTGTAGAATCTCCTCTTGAGCTTTCATGATATTTTCATTATCGACTCTATAGCTATGCACTTCTCTTTGCAGGCTTCTCATAGTTACAATCTCTTATCCGTCTCTTATTCCATTATAATCTGTCTTAACATTTCCCATGTTGACGTACAAACCTTTGATCTCTTCTTTATGGCTGTAAGACCCTTGAGCATCCTCCATATCTCTAGTTCCCATATATGAAATAAAGTTTTCTTTCTTGTATCTCTAATTCTACAAGAATGTGCATGCAATAATTGTTGTTAGAATTAAACATATTGCAAAATATTTATTAATTAGATTACAAGTTATTCTTCACATCAATTTATGAAGAACACAATGCACCAAGTCAAAATCTGATTTCTTAAACACATTATTCTCCGAAACAACTCTCCAATTTCTATTCTCATGCCTCATTCTGAGTTCTGAGCAGAAAGTCACAACATTGACATGCTGCAATTTCCACTCTTACAGTTGCATAATTACGTTATTATTTATTGAGAATATTTATCACCCAATTCAAAATTTTGGGTGGATAATGTCTTATCCTCTTCAATACCTTTATAATGACTATTCGTTTTCTCAAATATGAGGTCTGTGCTGAAAGTTATGGTTTGAAGAAGTTTTGACTATTTTCCCAATTTATCCTTGTATGCTACACATGTCTTCTTTCTCATCCTGTACATTTTTACATACCCAGATCCCAAATCTTGCTCCACTCTATCTTCTATGGTCCATAAGATTTCCACAAAATTCTCTTGTGCCTCAAACAAACTTCTAAGCAAGGATTTATTCCCTTTGGAAGTAAACTAGTGCCAAAATTTTACCTTAACTTTTTCAGCTATAACTTTCTCATACAAGCTCTGTTTTATGCTCGAAGTAGCTCATTGGATACCTCTCTCCTATTTGTTTTATTTAATATGAATGTTAGGTAGCTAGATAGGTAGTAGTGGGGGCCCAGAGGGCCTGTAGCGATAATAGTGGAGGCCATTCAATGTAAGGTGGACTAGGTCCACTATATTATTAAATAAGGCCTACTATGGTAGTTATATATAATAAATGAGTAGTTAGATATAATAAATGTAAGAGAACTTCTTAGAAGGTTCTAATTCTAGAAGATTATTCCTCTAGAATGTTCTTAGGTGATGGTAGCACTATATAAAGAGGTTCAATCAATGTGGGATATGAAGAGATGTATTGTATTGTGATTTGTAGCTCAATAGGAGGATGCCCCCTTGAATATGCAAGTGAACAGGAGAGGATCCCTTCCATAATAGGATCCATTGTATGGTGTTTCCCTACCTCAAGGGTTTGATAGTAATAAAGGAGATTTTTCATATTGTTCTTGTATATCTGTTGTGGTGCTTTTGTATTTAGTCTTGGTTTCTTAACACTAAAAATATAGAGTGTACATTGGTACAGTCTATTCTTGTGGGTTTTGATTGCCTAAAAATATTGTTTAGACCCTCAAAATCGCTCTACAAGTTAATGAACTTCGAAAATCACAAAATTTCATATAAAATTCAATGTTTTTACTATTATAACATCCCTTCAATATGCACTGTCGATCTCAAATCATAAGAAATATGGACCGTTGATCTGCTCTCCATCGACGATCAAAGATTTCTTTTTGTAAACCAAACTTTCCCACTGATCTCCCCGACGCCTGATCATTGGCCATCGACCATTGACCGTTTCTTTTTGCAAACCAAATGTTTCCCATGAATCTCTCCAATTCCTGACCATCGACCATTGACGAATTCTTTTTATGACCAACTTAGTTACAATTTTAAAAAACCTCGACCATCGACCATCTTTTGTCTGACGTGGCAACTATGATGACATGGAATGACACATAGATGCTTATGTGGCATTACACACGGATCTAACATGACACTCTCACTGAAGTGGCATGACATGTGGATGTTGACGTGGCATGACATGACATGTCATCATACTCTTTTACTTTCATCGACAATCGACCATTTCTCTTGGACGAAATTAAACACCTCGCTAAATCTATCGATGCCCAATCATCGACCATCAACGATTGGCAATTTCCTTTTGACGCATGAAACCTTGGCCAAATTATGATGATCCCCAACCATTGACCATCAATGATTGGAGATTTCCTTTGTCCAAACCAAACTCTTATTCAAACTTTCTGATCTGACCATCGACCTTTGGTGAATTCTGTTGGTGAAATTCAACACTTAGAAACTTTGGCTAAATTCCTTGATGAATCTAGATTGACAATGTTCCGTTCAAAATGATCTGGACCGTTAATTTTCTCCAACCTCCCAACTGCCGAAAATGAATCTAGAATGTCGATCTATCTCATTTTCCTAACTGTCGAAAATGAATCTCGACTATCAATATGGTAACCTTTCCAAACTTTGAAAACATCAGAAGTTTTCAAATTTATTAAAATGAATTTGGGCCGTTGATCTCGACCGTTGATTCATGAAACTCTGCATGACGCTGCAAAGAGCATTAAAACACATAATTCAACCTTGTAGGTTGAATTTAACTATTTAACCTGGCTGATTGATGCCATTAAACATATCAAATCTTTAATTTTTCCACCAATTTGGGGATTTTTTCTATGGTTCTCCATCATTTTCTCCAAATTCACTTGGACTAAAGTCTCTAACAATGAATTTTCCCAAATTCACATTGGTTCTTGGCCCATATGGGTCTAGTATTGAACTTAAGCTCTGATACCACTTTGTGATGTACCCATCCCCCATTTGGGTCACATCACTACTAAAACGAACCAATAATTTTTTTTGATACCAATTCTAAATGCGGAAATAACACACAACATGACATTCTAACTCATGCAACTATCCATACCAAATGAAAATGTAAATGCAATTACTTTAAATGTGCACAACGACAACTAAGTGCATAAAATATCATTCCACTATAAAATATACATTCATATGCATCAATTCTACTGATAACAAGTAGCATTAACCAAATATAGCTAAGAGTAAAATGCACAACAAATATATCATCATTTAACACAAATCAACACAACAAATAAGAACACTTATTTTATGAGAATATGTAACCCGTTGCAGAGGATGTAGGTTCGTCCCAATTGTAGACCTATTGTTCCATCTCTCAAAAACAAGTCACCCTCGAGCTGGGGCTATGAATCCACAAGAGACGATGGTCCCTAAGGTTGGCTAATGTTCCCCTCTCAACATTCAATTCGCACAACTAATTCTAGTCCACCAAATATCTTCTCCACAACTTGCACAACCCAAGGGATGGAATCCCCCTTCACTGTTCAAAGTCCCTCAAGTCTTTCCACTCCCTTCCAAGGCTTCCAACACAGGTTGGACATGAAATCTCTTAGATGGGACCTTAGGAATGATACAACAACAACATGAATTCACCCAATACCAAAACACATGTTTTCCTTGACAAATTTCATACATATTGTTACTCACAGGTTCAAAACCTCTTTCTCCACGAAATTTTATCTCCAAATAGATTCCAAACGTGCCCGCAATAGATGCCTTCAAGCTTCAACACTCATAACTCCTTTGTTGTCTAGAAAAATGTTAAATTATGAGCTTGATTTCTTATGCAGATTAATTCTTTTATTTTCTTAAACACTTTGATTCCATCTTATTACACTTCAACAATACCAAATCATAACCGAATAGCAATAACTATGTAGATAAGTAAGCATGCACATAAACAACACATATACCCTGGGGAAACCCTGTACAGGGAGAAAAACCCCAACAAACGATATTCCTTTATTGCATTAATAATGTAAGATCACTTACAAATATCCACCATCAATGTTCTTCTCTTAAAGAGCTTGCCAAGATGACTCTGACCTGACAAAGACCTAAGAGACCTTGCTGAAATACACCTCTGATATGTTGCCTCTATTGTTGATATACAACACTGATATGCTGTTGATATACGCCTCTGATATGCAACCTCTATTTTCTGATATACAACATTGATATGCTTCTTTGGTATGCTGCCTCTTTATCATTGATATGTGCCTCTATTGCTTCACCCTTAACCTGCATATCAAACTGTATTGAAGAGAGGGGTCGACCTCTGCTTATAAAGGCTGAAGAGGAGAAGAGGAGAGGCTCAAA
>SNQJ01S0142937.1:6380-24553 GCA_010110895.2 Picea sitchensis
ATGACAAAGTGAATTGAAGAAGGAAGTACATGTAGGCCCTGAAGATAATTAAAGAAAAGAATTACAAAATAAGAAAGTGTCAGGTCGGCCCTAATGTTAAAATAAAGTGACATAAATGGTATAAATAAACATCATTATACATTGATTTGACACACAAGTCAAATTTCAGAGGAAATAAGAATTAAAGAAGGCCGGATTTCAAGGGAGGATGAAGTCTTTTGGTGATGTGTTCTAAGGTATGTTATTTTCAGGTCATCTTACCATTTTTGCTATAAATTTTTTTCTAGAACTATTCAGATGGTGAAATTGCTATGGTATTGAGAATACATATCAAGGTACCTGTGGTAAAAATCTCAGCTCTTGATTCGCTATAATTATGGAGATACACTCTATGGAAGATAGGGTTTGTGACAAGTCCTGAAGCTAGTCAATAAAAAGGTGTTATGGGTAAAAAAGTCATAAATTATTCATAGAGAATCCAAATGACGTGGGAAAAATTGCATTGGAAATAGTACGGACTGTAGTTTCTTGTGTGTGAGTTTAAGAATCGGATGTTAAATATTGAGCGCGGGGCATTTTGTACAAGTTCAGTTTCCTGAATAAACCAAAATTGAACAAGGTCTACCATTCTCTCTATAACTTCTTTTTGGGGAGGATTCAAGGAGTGAAAATTGGAGAAGTTTCAGAGAATAAATTGAATAATATTATCTATAGGATCAGAGTATTCCAAGAATTGAATAATTGTATAAATTGAAGAAGTCTCAGGCAATATTATCAGGTTCTATGTGATAGTTGGTTGATGGTGATGATTTAATGTAAAGTTTTATTATCTCTCGTATATTCTTGGGTGGAAGGAAGGGGAAAGGATGGAGAGTTCAAATCTCTCTTGATATTGGAGGATTGTATATTCCTCTTGGAGGTTTATCCTTCCCTTTACATTTGGAAGCTGTAGCTACCTTTGGAAGTCATTACTTCCCTTGAACAATAACTATTGATTATTTCTCATATATTGTGCATTGTGTATTGTGGTGTATTGATGTAACTCTTATACTATTGTTCATTGCTCATTGGATATAATTGAATGGTTTAATTATAAGTTGAAAAAGGCTTTAGATTGTACTTGATATTGATTCACCCCCCTCTTAGTATCAACATAAACAAAGGGAAATAAGTGTGGAAAGTGATAAGTATGGATGGGAGTGGTACGGTGACCCATTAAGGAGACTCCCTAGAAACAACCCTTTTCTCAAGGGTAACCCACTTGCTAGGAAAACATGTCAACCACCAAGGTGAAATGAGGCAAAAGACATAATTTCCAAGAAAACATTTTCATAATCAAGAAATGATCCTTTGCACATTTTCAAATGCTTCAAATATTAAAATGACACTTACCACGACACCGAACTTGTTACCTCATGAAGCAAGACCTTATGTCCTTTGTGGGCCAAGCTGGGTGTGGTGGATGTTGCTTCCATCAATCAGATGACGATGTGTGGTGAGTGAAGGGATATGATTTATGATCTACCTCTCGGTACTCCATGTCTACAACTTGTGGGCCTTGATACATCATCTCCTCATTTATCCCTAAAAATGGGGGATAACACCATGATTTGAAGTATCACATTCCAATATAAAATTCTTAGTAAAACATGGCACATCCAAACTAGAGTAGTACACACAAATTTCTTGAAGGTAGAAAAGGCCTACTCAACTGCTTGTTTCAAAACAAAGGAATTTTTCTTGAATAGGGTGATTAGGGGGCTACAATTCATCCATAATTTTTTACAAGTTTTTGGTAGTAACTTCTGAGCCCTGAGAACCCACATATGCCTTTTAGAGTACTGGGGAGTGTCTAATCATGCATAGTCAACCGTATCACCCAACTATCTCAACCATGAATATGATAACTAAATGAGAGACAAAGTGGATCAAATCCCGCTAAAAGAAATGAGAAGTTGAAACCTATCCTTTGATATGTCAATGATATAGGAAACTCCACACAAGGGAGATACATGAGAAGTGAATATGCCTTTATTTGAGGGAGGCAACGGGGATACAAACATCATCTTGAACCCAAATTTAACTTTGTTGACCTATTTTCCAAGGAAGATGATTGGGTACATGGCATTTCTCTCTTCCCTATTTTCTTCCTTGTCACTTGTCATGTCATAACCCTTCCTTTTTATCCCATGCTATCCATTCCATATGCCAACCTTTTATAAATTCGTCGAAGTGATTAAGTCACGTTTTCATCATAGTTTATGCAAATAAGTTTTGTGATTATTCACTAGTTTCACATTGTACTTAGGCTCCTTAGTTTTATATGCATAAGTTTCTAACACGTCAAATGCATAGCTTGCAAGAATGTAAAATATGTTAAAATCCTCCTAAAAATCTAATCTTTGTGAGATTGAATAAAAAATAAGTTTGAACATTTTTTCCCTTGTCTCACCCACCTACATCGACTATGAATATGATAACTAAATGAGATACTTATTGATCAAAACCCACCATAAGAAATGAGAAGTTGAAACATGTCATTTGAAATGTCAAGGAAGAAACTCCACTCAAGGGAGATGCATGAGAAGTGATTATACCTTTATTTGGGGGAGACAAAGGAGTTGCATGTATCATATTGAACCCAAATTTAACTATATTAACCTCTTTTTCTTATTTTAATATTAATAAGTTTACAACCCGTCAAATGTATAGCTCACAAGAACATAAAAAATGCTAAATTCATAAATAAATTAAAAAAAAAAATCAAGTTTTTGTGAGAGTGAATTCATGATATTTTATTTTATATAATCTAAGTAGGCATGTTTGATGTTCAAGTAGGCATCTTTAATAATGTGCATATTATACTTCCTCGTTGTCATATATTTGAATTGAAATGCCATGAACAATTCAAATGTAAGTATGAAATGTAGTTGTACCCCAATGCATTGTTTTGAAATCTAGAACATTGAGCTCTTAGTCTTTAAGTATCACTTGCTTAAGTGCCACGTGGATGTGATAAGAATTATAGAAATATTGTGATTCCATACTTTATTCATACCACATTCTAGCTTAATGCTAAAGGTAGCAAAAGCATTGACCACTATGTTTTATTGTCGCTGAATGTGCGATATTCATATGTTTAGGAAGCCCTGTTTGATAGGGCTTCTTAGTCTTGAGGCGATAGTAAAGGTCACATATTAAATGGCATGGATATTTGTGGAGTTTCCATATCCTTGACATATTAAAGGATATGTTTCAACTTCTCATTTCTTATAATCACTTCTTATTTCTTATAGTCACTTAGGGAAACAAACCATAAATATATTGAAATTAGTTATCATGGGTCACAATAGGTTGGGATACCACTATCTTTATATCTATTTGTTTAATTCAAAGTTTGATATAATTTTACAAATGTATGTAAATCAAGTATGTGTATTGAATTCATCCTCTATGATACTAGTTCTCCAAGTGAGGGATGTATTTGAGGGATACTAATTCAACTAAAAAAGAGGGATAGTAATCATTGCTAATTAGTTATTATGCATGGGTGGGGATAACCAAATATATATTTGTCATATATTGATTCAAATATCGATGGTAGTTTTGAAGAAACAGGGAAAGGGAAAACACCAAGTAAGAAGTCAAAATCCATTAGAGGTGGTAATGTCAGAAGAAAATTTAAAAATGCATGGATTCCTTTGTTGTTGAAGGAGGGATGTTCTCTTATGACAATTATATTGATGGGGATGAGGTAGTTCCATTGAGATACATGCATTATGTGAACAATACGGAATCCGACCCACTTCCTGAGTTGAACACTAATTTTTGTATCAATGGGAGAACATATCATATTGCTCCATCTTGTTTACATGGGCTGGGGATATTTTCTATGGATGGTGTAAATGTTCCATACAACAACATAATTGAATTGATGGATTAAGTTGGCTCAATGCACAACTATAAATGTTGGGTATTCCTGGTCAAGTAGGTAAAGAGTATGTGAAGATATGGAGTTTGTGTTTGAATATGATTTATAGTTGTTATTTACCGAATATTGTGTTTGAATATGATTTGAATTAGTTTTATCTTATGCATCTTTTATCTAATTAACATACAATGTTTATGTTGTAGGTTGATCATTGCATAAGAATCGATATAGGGAAGGTAATGTAATATAACTTTTATATGTTTTTTTTATCAATGCTTATTATTGTTCTAATGCATATTAACTGCCAGTCGTTTATAGGATTCCACCCTGCCTGGTCATGGTGATTGTTATCCCCTAGCTTAGGGATACCTAAGGAGATCATGTCTCGAGGCCCACAGGTTCTAGACATGGAGTATCGAGAGCCAGACGACTTAGGCATGGCCCCAAAGGGCCCCTCTTTTCTTCAGTGCAGTCCACATATCACCAACAATAGTATCCATCACACCAGCATGGTCCTGAAGTAGCAGTGAGTCTTGCTCCATGAGGTAATGAGTTTGGGTATCATGGTATGTATCACTCTAATTTTTGAAGCACTTGAACATGTTGTATTGAATCCTTATTCATTTCATGATGTTTTCTTGGAAATTATGCTCTTTGCCTCGTTCAAACATTGAAGAATGACACAATGCCCTAGTAAGTTGATTTCCCTTTAAGATGGGTTGCTATTGGGTGGATATTTGAAGAGTCATTGTCCATTCCCTCCATACTTACCAATTTCCATATTTATTCCTTCCATCTCCCCTTTCCTTTTTTGGCATTGGGATTGGCTAAATTTTGAAGGGTTGTACCTTACCTTGTGGGAAGAAGGGGATAAAGGCCCAAAGGGTAAAAGTAGTTGGCAACAGTTAAAATCCAATTTTGAAACCTTTGAGATGCTTTGCCCAGGGATCCCCAAGAAATCAGTGAAAGGCTTCTCAGTAAGAAAAGGGGACCCACAAGATAACATAAACACTCAAGGTACTAGTTGATGGATATGAGGTCTCAACACGAGCTGGCCTATTATGACCATGGACATGTAGTGGTATAAAATTACCATCTATATGGTCAAAAAACTAGGGTGTTGGCCCTTGACCAAGTTTTGGGGAATACTTGGTCAAATTTGACCATTTTGGACTTCGACAACCTGTCAAAGATGAAGCGCGATGCAAAGCAGATATCACAGGATCTCGGCCCACTTTGGGTCCTTTTTGGGTTTTTGGGTTAATGTAACGGGAAAGGGATGTCGGCCTATGGGTTTACCCACGCTTAGGCCCACCTTTGTATGTATAAATAGATGCATAGGCGAACTAAGTAGAGAGCGATAATTTGGATCTATGTGATCGAAGAGTTGCAAGTAAGCTAAGTGCTGGTAATGACTGTGAATTCTCTGTGCATCTTGTAAGAGGCTAAGTGCAACATATTATAGAAGGATCTGTGATTTTAGCGAAAGGAAGAAGGATCTAGCAAGCTGCGTAGATCTTTTGTCCTATGTGAAGTAAGGATTGTTGAAGCTCTATGCTGTCACTGCTTGACCGAGATAATAAAGAAGAAGACTTTGTGGACGTAGCCCCAGGGTGGGGGTGAACCACGGTAACTTTGTGTGTTGTGCTTTATGCCTCGACCTGATGTGTTTTTCTCTCTCCTTGCTAAGTGCTTTGATGTGTTTAGATAGATCTAT
This sequence comes from Picea sitchensis, assembly GCA_010110895.2. Classification (NCBI taxonomy): domain Eukaryota; kingdom Viridiplantae; phylum Streptophyta; class Pinopsida; order Pinales; family Pinaceae; genus Picea; species Picea sitchensis. The sequence goes on from SNQJ01S0142937.1 coordinate 12,029, forward strand.
TGATGCTTTGTGATTATGAGATATGAATGCATGTTAGATCTGATATGTAAGATGCTTAGTGCTTGATCTATTGAAACTAATATATTGTATGTTGCTAAGTGATGAAACTATCTTAGATCTAAGTAGTTACTGCGATGTTCTGTGTTATCAGCGAAGTGAGATAAGGGTTGATTTGAGGTGAACTATTAATGCTAAGTGTTGCGCGAAGTGTGTAATCACAGATCTGTGTCCCAACTAAGGTTGCAGACACCTGAGTCTTGCAACCACCCCTGCCTCTACCTCGGGTGAGACTTCATCTTCTTCGCAGGTGTTGCCGAAAGGGCCGGTAGTTAGGGTTTTGTTGGTGCGCTCTTAAGTGTTGAGCCCTGGGTCTGCCCCTGTGCCAACAAATGGTTCCGTTGTCGGGACCTGAAACTGTGATTTCTAGGAACTAGAGAAGAAGAAGCTTTGTGCAAAATAAGCTCTGTGCGTAGATCTATGCCCTAGTGCACAACATTCTACTTGACCTGTGAAACTTTGTGTCGAGAAAAGAGGTCAGATTTGTGAGGAAAGAGGTCAGATTTACGAGAAAAGAGAACAGATCTGCAAGAAAGAGGTAGATCTGAAAGCTTTGTGCTCTGATAAAGGTAAGAATAGTTAAAAGTATTATATCTGAAAGCTTTGTGCTCTATAGAAGTAAGATAAGTGGAAAATTTTGTTTCTGAAGCATGCATTTAGGTATGATTGATAGATTTTGTCCTAGCTTGAATACTAGGGCATTGTTAGATGAAAGAAAGTTTTATATGAATAGATCTGATAAGAATAATGATAGATATGTTATACCTATGAATAGAAATAATGTTTGGACTAAAAAATGGATGCAGGATCCTAGAAAGAAATTCTTGCAGACTAGCTACCATGATCCTGGTGCGTAGTACAGAAGAAGTTGGGGATCATTTAAAAGAAAGAGAGAATTGACCCTATGTTACAGTTGCAGAAGACCAGGACATCTAGATAAGGAGTTCCTTGGTGAAATAACGAGTTGTCTTTGTTGAAAGGCTTTGGACCATGAAGTATTAGATTGCCCTAGAATGATTGCTAAGCTTGAAAGAATGAATCTAAAGGAAGAAAACCCTAAGGCAGATCCAAAAATAGCAGAACCCTAGAAAGAGTCAGAAAATATGTTACTGCAGATGAAAGACACCTTGAATGTTCACCAACATGTCAAGTTATCGGAGATCTTTAAATAAAAAGAACACATCGAAGTAAGGATAGGAGACTTCGACATTTACTGTGTTCTGGATGAGGAAACTCAGGTGAATGTCATGACAGAAAGAACTTGGGAAGCTATAGGGAGATCTGCTATGACTCCATCCCTAAGTGGAATAGGGTTATTCAGAGGGAAACTGGTAAACCTATGTGGAAGGCTCACCCAGATATCTATGAATGCTAATGGAACTTCGACAGAGGAAGATTTTGAGATTATCAAATTTATTGAGGACAACGCCCCGTTTACTATGTTACTTGGAAATCCTTGGATTGAAAGGGATCAAGCCAGAAAGAGAGAAGAAGAAAAAGTTTTAGAACAATAGAGACAATATTTAAAAGACTTCATGACTAGAAGGATCACACAGTTGATTGAAGAACATGAAAGATCAAAGTTATATCACACTAGGAACACAGATGTCGAAGTTACCATAACACCAGAGGACTCACAGAAGACTGAAATCTATATCACAGATAAAGAAGAGATGTTATCCAGGAACCCTAAGAAAGAACCCCAACAACACGAAGTGACTATACCCAAAGAAGATAGGAATCAGAATGGGAAAAGAACCACTAAGACGAAGCTCACTGGGAAGAAGGCTAGAAAGTTAAGTAAGAAGAGGGCGAAGATTGAAAAACTATAGGAGATTCTAGATGGAGCATCGCAGAAATAAAAATTACAGAATCCGAGCTTTGTCGGAATATCAGGACAACGACCTATGGCACTTCGCCATGTCGAAGCAATATAGCCGTTGGAGGCCGATATGTCTATTCGAATGCCGCTCCGAACATGTCGAAAAACATTTATGGGTCACTACTAGACCATTGGCCAACACTAGAACAGATAGAACATAATTAATGGAGGCTCCAGACCCGTTGTAAGAAGGTCGTTGCTGAATTTCTTATTTAACCCGTCGAGCATAACACTTTTTCCAAATTGAGAATTCAAAGCCCGCAGAACTAGTGACTGTATACTGTGATCATTGCAAGCAGATTGTTCATCCTAGTGACCTTGATTATCTTTTATGAGCTTATATGTCAAATGAGATCAGCGTTGCTGAGAAAGTAGTTGAAGAAGTTTTGATTGACTTAATGACTGAGAGAGTCATGTCGGAAAGAAGAACGTCCATTAGTATTCAAGCATCATCCACGACAAGAGTACAGACTTCCCCATTGACTACTCGAGTAGGGACATCTCGAGCCGACACATGATGAAGAACTAAGCACAAGGATGGCATTGCAAATGCCAAGCTTATCCCACACATTCTACTGATGTACTTACCTGCTCTAAGCGGTGCCATCAACAGTGACAACATACCCCGCGAGTTCGAGTACGCTTTGATCACATCGTACCTCTCGAAAGGAGTGTGCATAGTCCGTGCTGACCAGGATAAGCTTGTAGCACTGAAATTTAGTGATTTTAACCTCGGATATAGTAAATCTTACAACATGTTAGCTCCACATAAGTACTTAACCAGGACCAAAGGAAAGAACTGCAAGATTTTCCCACAGTCATGGACCCAGAACATTGCACAGTCCACACTCATTAATGTAATGAATATCCCACACTTCGACAGACACCAGGAAGTCAACGCACGTGTCAAGTTGCTACTATCCTGCTACCATGGAGGATACTTATGGATAGACCACTGTGTTACTATGGATATGACCTTGATCAATCGGATCATAGGACTTAGTATGCAAGGTCCTGACCCACAGGAGTTTTACCCAGGAAAGACATCGGACCGCGTTCTTGCACAGAATATTAAAGAGACTTATTGCGATGTTGTGAAGGGCATGCGAGGCTACAAGGTAGCCTCTATCCAGAATGGTGTAGTGCGCCTTTCCTGTCATCTAATTGCGGGAAATTTAGTTTGCAAGAACAGACCAACACAAGTGACTAGATTCATAGTTGACCTCACAGGGAAGTGCGCCGAGGGACTACAGATGAACTGGGCACAGTATCTTGTAAACCAGCTAGAACTTGATTGCAGAGAAGCACAAGACCAAGGGTATGAGTTCCACTTCAGTTGGTTACTCATACTAATCGCCTTCATAGCTTGGGAGCTACCAGAGGGTGCCACTTTCCCGGAGATTGAACTCTTCGAACCACTGGCCAGGAAGTTTTGTACGCTATGGTACTCCAACGACATGAACAAACAATGGTAGTCCAATGCCGTCTTCCACGCCTATTACAACCAATTGAAGAATGCAATCCAGTCTACACCGTGCATCACCCTGAACACATTTCATAGGTTTAGACCCTTGATGAAGTTCAACGTGAATCGCCACTTTATATACCTAACTCCACACGCTGATGAGCACCAAGAACAACTTCAGTCTTACTATAAGTTGACAGAAGAAGACTTGGAACAGATTACCAAAGAATGGTCGGCGGACCTCCTTATTTCAGTGGACCCCACAGAAATGTCCAACGAGGAGAACTTTGAATCTATGTTGAATACACCTGGACCGAGTAAGACTAAGAAGGATGATGAAGTTCAAGATATCCATAGCACATCTACGAGGACCACTTAGATCTCACCTGCGCAAGGAGGTGATGTTGAAGAACTAAGTGGGACAGAAGTCGAGAAAAATAAAGGTGAGGTTACTCTGCCTAGAGAAGAGGAGGATCCCTCCAAGAAAAGGAAGACTACCCCACCAAAACCCTCGTCCCGACAGAAAGATAAGGCTACCCAAACTACATTTAAGACTACCCTCACACTAGATGACTTTGACTTCTTAACCATTACACTGAATGATGCTTCACAAGAGATCGCAAAAAGACAAGAAGCGAAGCAGGAGGAGATATTCAGCCGACTCAAGGGAGAACTTCAAGGAATGCAGCAGGTACTCTAGTCCATCCAAGCAACTTCTACTTCACCCTTGGTAGTTGCAACAGCAGGAACAGATGATGAGCCCACCCAATTACATCATATCACCGATAAAGTCGAAGCTCGCCTTTGACGATCTCAAGAAAACACAGCGCAAGCCACCCAGGCTTTAACGCAAGTACAAAAAGCACTTCTAGAACAATAGAGCAAGGAAGATTAGGAAAATATTACCATGTCAGCGAAGTGGAATGAGGAAAAATCACAGTTTCTAGAAGAGCAACTTGAAGTGCAGGAAAAGGTTCACAGAGCACTTCGCTCTATGACGGTCATAGAAATAAAGATTGAAGAACGTGTTCCATAGTAGGTGGCACAACTTGAAGAAGTCATCCAACAAATTCAGCAGCGCATCACAGACCTGGAACTTCATACCGTGCCTGAGACCCCTCAAGAAATAAGAGATATGAGAGAGGAAATTGCTCATAACATGGTTGACCGATTAAAAACCTTTGCCTTGGAATATAAACAGTTGTGCACTAGAAGCGCCCAAACTCTTGAAAACCTTGCAGAGAATACAGAGTTTCACGCATTAGAGGTACAACTCCAAGAAGCAACACAACACATAGAGACACTACAAGCACAAATGAAGACCTTGACCCCAGTCAAAAGAATGAAGAGATTTACAGAACAATGCACCGCCCAACAACAGGTACACATGCTGCAAAGTAAAGTGATGGAAGTCTCCCAACGACTTCAGCCAATCCAAGAGCAGGCATGCCAACTATTCATTGACATTGAAATCCAGGGAGCCAAGATTGAAAAAATTGTCATCACCGTAGAACAATGCCTGGAAGGGCCAGTAAATGATGCAGTGATCCAAGAATTCACTGAGCAAGAGGCTATCGCACTACAACAGGTCGAAGAAGCTCGAGCCAAGCTCAAGGCATTTGAAGAAGAATTGCGCAAATCTGAGTGACTTGGGACGAGTCACAGGTGAGTGTTGGGGGCCTGTTAGCCCTTGACCAAGTTTTGGGGAATACTTGGTCAGATTTGACCATTTTGGACTTCGACAACCTGTCAAAGATGGAGCGCGATGCGAAGCAGAGATCACGGGATCTCGTCCCACTTTGGGTCCTTTTTGGGTTTTTGGGTTAATGTAATGGGAAAGGGATGTTTGCCCATGGGTTTACCCATGCTTAGGCCCACTTTTGTATGTATAAATAGATGCATAGGCAAAGTAAGTAGAGAGCGATAAGTTGGATCTATATGATCGAAGAGTTTCAAGTAAGCTAAGTGTTGGTAATGACCGTGAATTCTCTATACATCTTGTAAGAGGCTAAGTGCAAGATATTGTAGAGGGCTCCATGCTTTTAGCGAAAGGAAGAAGGATCTAGCAAGCTGCGTAGATCTTTTGTCCTGTGCGAAGTAAGGATTATTGAAGCTCTGTGTTGTAACTGCTTGACCAAGATAATAAAGAAGAAGACTTTGTGGAAGTAGCCCCAGGGTGGGGGTGAACCACGATAACTTTGTGTGTTGTGCTCTATGCCTCGACCTGATGTGTTTTTCTCTCTCCTTGCTAAGTGCTTTGATGTGTTTAGATAGATCTATTGATGCTTTGTTCTTATGAGATATGAATGCATGTTATATTTGATATGTAAGATGCTTAGTGCTTGATCTATTGAAACTAATCTATTGTATGTTGCTAAGTGCTAAAACTATCTTAGATCTAAGTAGTTACTGCGATGTTCTGTGTTCTCTGCGAAGTGAGATAAGGGTTGATTCGAGGTGAACTATTAATGCTAAGAAATGCATGAAGTGTGTAATCACAGATCTATGTCCCAGCTAAGGTTGTAGACACTTGAGTCTTTCAACCACCCCTGCCTCTACCTCGGGTGAGACTTCATCTGCTTCGCAGGTGTTGCTGAAAGGGTCGGTAGTTAGGGTTTTGTTGGTGCGCTCTTGAGCATTGAAGCCTGGGTTTTCCCCTATGCCAACACATGGTAGTGTATCTTGGTAACATAGCCAAGAGAAAGGGGGTCTCATTACGAGTCATCCTTCTCATTTCCATGAAATGTTTGTGGATAATGCTGTCACCTCTGGTCATCAAGTGAGGACAATGGCCCTCAAATTTTCCCTTGAAGCACAAGAAAAAAAGATAAAAATAAATAAACTTAATAATATATGGCAATGAACAGGCTAGGAAACAATTGCATCCATGACAAATGCAACTCACCCTCCAAAAGGGCACCCACAGGTAAGACTCTACATTTCCCTGTTATCACAAGCACCCCATGCCCAAATGTTTACCCCATGCCACCTCATACACTTACATGAATTGGAATAGACTCCACCTGAGAAACACCCCAAACTTAAGAGAGGTTAGCCCAATAGGACACCTTGAGACCCTCTCCAAAACTAAATTGTCAAATTGCATAACGTCTTTGAGCATTTGTTTTGGGTTAAAGGGGGTTTGATGCACATGTTCGGGCAATTTAATTATTAGATGTGATTTACATGCTATGATCCTTGTGACTTATTAACCCCTAGTGGGCATACTTGTTGTTTCTGTAGGAAATTTCCCATTGGAAAGGTACACATGAGGGAATGATTAGTTCAAACCTTCATGCAGGCTCAAATCCCACAGATGGATGTTGAAACCCCAACCGGGGGTAAGAAGAGATTGAAGGCTTGCACCAGATGAAGGAAGGACATTTCCTTTGGAGGCACTGTGGAAGACCTATACCTAAAGTCTCATGCTCCTCCCACCTGAACGTTGGCCTTGGGAGGCCTTAGACATCACCTCTGCAGCCCTAGACGTCACCTGTCAACTGGGTTGTCACCTTCGAGGCATTCATGAGGCTATTGGCATGTGTGGGAAAATTTTAGGCCTTTGGAGGCCCAACGTTTCATCTCCTTTGCCCAACGTCCCACACTTGAGGCCCAACGTCACCCTAGGAGGGAATGCCATCACCTTTGGAGGCTTATTTAGAAGCAAATTAAATTTATTTTGGTAAAAATATAATTTCTGAGTAAACTGGACAGATCGGCCCTGATATTTTGACCTAAAATAATTAAAGGTCATAATTTTGTTATAAATAGACATAAAGTGACATTCATTTGGAGGAGAACTCATCACACACAAGTGGTGGTTTGAATTGTTTTCCCTCTTTAAGGGTCATTGGCTGAAATAACTAGTGCACACCTCTCGGGAGAGCTTTATGGTGGTGTATTTTGGAATTTTTCATGGTGGAATGGTATTCAACTAGGGTTTGACTTGATTATTCTTGGTGAAATAAGTGGAAAATATGCATTTTTATTCATGCTATGGATGTTTGTGGTAAAATTTACTCGTTTCATGTCTAAGATTATCAAATTGTTTGTTTAAACCCTAGGGGAGAAACAACAAATGCTTCTTTCTCCATATAACTCTTCTACTAGCTTGATATTGCCAATCATACATTTTTTTGGGAGTAATTATTAGAGCCCTAAAGTGCTAGATCTCTAGTAATTTCATTCTAAATCACCAATTACTTGTCTTTCAAAAAAGATAAGGAAGGAAGGTATGTTAGGGCCTAGAAGTGCCTACTCTCTAGCAAAACCTCCATTAAATATCTAGATGCTTAAGGCCTTGAAGTGCCAACACCTATTGCATCTACCTCTTCCCTTAGATAAATATTACCATTATTTTATTTCCCAAGTCATATTGTTACTATTATTGAATCCATAAGCCCCTAAAAGGCACTGATTTCTATACTCTTGTGGATGAATGAGATCAAACATACTTTCAAACTATCTTTTTGAAATTCTCACTAACACTAACAACCATGCTGCTACTGCTATAATTTCTCTTATAACCTTTATTTTACATCCATAGTCAGCATAATAACCTCTAAAACTAACCCAAAAATTTGCACTAGCCCAGGTGCTATCATCCCAAGGCTCTAGTCTTCCTTTTGCTATTGTTCTAAGTGCAAAATTCTGAAGTTGTTTAAGGTTGTTGCTACTGTTGCAACTATTGTTACAACCATAATTTCAGCCCGTTAAAAACCCTTAAACTGTCCATAAAACCACCCAACATTTGTATTGGGTAAGTTTTTATCAATATATACTAAAGTGTTTGTCTAATTGCCTAAACTAAGTACTTTTCTGAAGTGGTTTTGCTATTGTCATAATTATTATTTTACTGTTGTTGCAAGTGTTTTGACAACCTATTGAAGTCACTTATTGAATTGTTTTAAATATTGAAATCGTGAGTGACAAAGTACCATCAATATTGCAAAGTATTTATATCATTTTTGTCATCATAGCTTACAATTTTTGGATATATTGCTGCTGCTATACATTTTATCTTTTAGTGTTTTAGTAGCATATTTCTATATTGAAGTCACTAATTTGAAACATCGATATCATTGATTGCTTCTAACGTTTGTTGTTTCATTGGTAACAGGAAGGTACCATTCATTTCCTTTTCCTTTCCCCCCTTTAAAACTTTACCAAGTGATTTCTTTCCTTGAGTGACCTAGAGAGAGGGGTGGGTTTTACTTGGTCTTTTTACCCTTCATCAACCAACTAGGTCTTGCGACGTCTCCCTTGGAGTGAGTTTCTTCTCCTACTAAATCGAAAGAGGTATCCTATTGAGGTGACAGTGATAGGACTACCTCCATGTTATGTCAATCTAGGCCTACTTTCCTTTAGGATTTGGGAAAGTACAGATTGTGTGATAACATTTTCGGTGCTGTTTCTAGGGAGAATCGATTCAATTATCCTCGAACAATATTTTTCGGTAAGCCTTCATCCAAATCCTGTTTTTTTTTTTTCCCAAATCTTACCTGACGACTCCACTGAGGGTGATTCCCTCATCCCTTTGGTTATCTTAAAAACAATTATCAGGCGACTCCACAAAGTTTAGGGAGATACACCAATCCTCCCAAATCTTACAGAAGAAAGCCTCCCCGAAACTCTCCTATAGTAAAATCACTGTTTGGAGGTAATATTCCCATAAGCACAATGTCTAATGCTAAAAACAGACCCATAATATGAATCAGGATAATAACTAAAAGCAATGGACATGAAAGCTTTTTAAGTCGTTAGACATGACATGCATTCCAGGATACCCTTGACAAATGCCCCCCAAGTATGAAAAACAGTTGCCTAAGTTCACTAGTAATGATGTAGTCAGTGATAAGGACCATATGAGAAATTTATGGGCCTTTTTCCAACTTCATCCCATCAGTGATGGTGATGAATATTTGGCAATGAATTTGTTCTTTTCTACCCTCTATGATAGTGCTAGAATATGGTATAACAATCTTCCTGACGCTAGTATTACATCTATGGATAAATTAGAAGAAAAATTACTCAAAAAATCTTCTTTTTTCTCCTTCCTCATGTCTCTATGCACCTTGTGCATGATATATGCACAATCCTTCTACATACTCTCCCCGTTCCATTGTTCTCCACATCGGGATATTCACTGCCACTCCACATTGCCACCGCTTCACTCCCTCAAGCATGAGCACACTCTCCCTGTTATGCATGTTCTCCTCGTGTCAAGTCCTCTTCCTGATCATCATGGAAATTCCTCAGCTTTTCTGGTGGTTATCCCCATGCATTCATCATCACTGGGTGTTATGCTGAGATTCCTTAGCCTATCTAGCAGTCAAGACTCTTCGTCTTCTCTATCATAGTTGAGCTCATCCTCTCTGTTGCAGTTACAAGTTTCAATGCTCTTCCATCTGTCAATCGACTCTATGAACAATCTTCATTCCACTGGCAGATGCCTTGAGACTCTTCAACTCATCCAGTAATCACACTGAGGCCTCTTTGCTTTTTCTGTGCAAAAATAATCAGTGGTTTTTGGCAGTTACACTGTGAACCTCTTGAGCCTTATTCCTTTGGCACCTTTCACCTTTCCTTTCACATGTGGCCTCAGGCGGTGACCACACGCCTGTTCAGAAGGTGCTTTCGCGATTCGCATTTTGACAATTCCTGTTGTGAGGCATCTCAACTCTCCAAGTGGCGATCTCCGAAATCGAAATTAGCTTCGTGCTAGCTACTCCCTTGAGGCTTCGTCGATGTGACCATAGGTTATGACCAGGGGCCAATTCTAAACACACATTTCACATTTCGTGTTCCGGGGATTCTGTGAAGAGTCGTCTTGACTCTCCATGTCCCAAACTCCGAAATGGAGCTTGTCTCTTTGAGCTCTTCTCTATATCTCTTCGACGATGTGACCACCGATGGTCACCAAGTGCTTATCCATAAATTTCTTTCGCAATTTCTCATTTCGACATTCCTATGATGAAGGGTCTCGACACTCCAAGTTGCGATCACCGAAATGGAGCTTGGTTGCACTAGCTCCTTCCTCCATCTTCCACAGATGTGACCACTGGTTGTGACCACATCCTTATTCGAAAATTCATTTTGGCATTTCGACATTTATGTGATGAAGTGTTTCGACACTCCAAGTCACGAAACCCCGAAATGATCTAAAGGTATTTCGGCATTTCGCATTTTGGTGTTTCGGCATTTTTGTGATAAAGTGTTTCGACACTCTAAGTCACAAACCCTGAAATGATCTGAAGGTATTTCGGTGTTTCGCATTTTGGCATTTCGACATTTCTGTGATGAAGTGTTTCGACACTCCAAGTCACAAACCCTGAAATGATCTGAAGGTATTTCGGCATTTCGCATTTTGCGATTTCATCATTCTTGTCGCGAGTGTCCTTGACACTTCCAACTCCTGGTATCCGAAACTCCAAAATGGAGTCAGATCAACGGTCCACGATCTCCCTTTGATCAATGACTCAGATTAAATCGTGGTTTCACATTTCGTGATTTCGAAAGGTTAGGGCACCTCCTTCCTTTGACTTTCCAGTTAGTGAAATGTTGATCTGGCACGTGTCCTACCCAAAGATAGACAATCCTCCTACTTTCGAGATTTTGTAAGCCCGCTTCTCCTAGAACTTTAAATAACATGTAGGTTCTCCTGGATCCAATGATGGTCGGACCTTGCGCTCAGATTTAACACCCGAGATCTGTCCTCCATGTTTGTGCTCCTCCTATCTGGATTCATATCTGACGGTCATTGGGAATTTTGAATGGGATCCAACAATCACTGTTTCTCTTCATTGTTACACTTCTGATCTTTCCATGCCATCATCACTGCCGATCTTCCTTTCCTTCCTGTTTTCCATTGTTGTCTCCCAACTGTAAACCTGCCAACGTCACTACTATTCTTTCTTGTAACCATACCTTCGTCGTTGTTGTTCTTGCCATCAATAACTATAAGCATGATATTGTTGCTGTTGTTATTGTCTGTAGACATGCCATCGTTGTTGATGTTCTTGCCATCAATGAAAAGCACGCTCTTCTTGTAAACATGCCAACAATCTCCCCCTTTAGCATTGATGGAAACCCTGAACGACTGCGCTAATCTGTTTGGACCTCCAACTATAACATCGGGTCCGGAACACTACTTTTCTCCCCCTTTGACATCAATGTCAAAGAAAACATGCTCCCCCCCAAGCTGTTGCAGTATGTTTAAGAGGTATCAGATATTAAACCAACACAAACTCCCCTTGACATGATGGATTTTCTTATTTGAGTCCTGCAGAATATTTGTATCTAAACCAGAGTCTTCTCCTTCTGATTCTTGGATCTGTTCATATTCATCTTCCGCTGTATCCTCTGTAGAATACTCAATATTACTCACCTCTCTTATTGGGACTCCTTCATCAACCTTTTCTTGTCATAATTGGATGACTCCCCTTGTCACTGTTATCTCTCTACTTTTGACTATTTCCCCCTTTTGTTCCTAAAAGGTTAGCTTTCCTTTACAAGGTCTTTCCTCTTGTTATCTCTATAGGATGTCATGTATATCATTTTGTAAAACAAAATGTTGTTGTTGAAGATGTTGTTGTCCTACTGACACACTACGTAATTGTAGCTTATACTTTTCAAACAACCCTTGGATGTCCCCATTGATTCTCATCGATCTCTATTACTGCAATTTCATTTTTCTTCCATGATGCATACAATCCAAGGCTTTTATGACCATATTCAATCACAAGAAAAAACCGCTACAACCACTCTCATACCTGCTTTTCTTTTTCACAGATGAAGGACCTGTATCAGGTTTCTTAGGAGTACTGATTTATTCCTTGTTGTATCCAATACTAGATTTGTCATTTGGTGATCTCTGACTATCCAAGAGCTTATCTAGGGTCATGGAGCTATTTAAGAACTTGCTTTGGGTGTTTGACTTCTCAACCTTCAAAACTTCAGCTTCCATCTTATGACATGAATCTTCTTCTACTTCTTCCATGGGATAGATGCTAACTGAACATTCTTTTATTGTATCTGTGTCTTCTTCTTTACTTGCAGGGGAGGATTCAATATCAACATCATTAATTGTCCTTATGCCTTTATTCACCACTTGTCCTGAGTT
>SNQJ01S0142939.1:24562-44266 GCA_010110895.2 Picea sitchensis
TTGTATCTTCCTCTTGGAGGTTTATCCCTCCCTTTACATTTGGAAGCCGTAGCTACCTTTGGAAGTCATTACTTCCCTTGAACAATAACTATTGATTATTTCTCATATATTGTGCATGGTCTATTGTGGTGTATTGGTGTAACTATTATACTATTGTTCATTTCTCATTGGATATAGTTGAATGGTTTAAGAATAAGTTGAAAAAGGTTTTAAATTGTACTTGATACTAATTCACCCCCCTCTTAGTATCAACAAGATGTGTCATACACCTTGCAGTGCTACAGTGGAGCACAGAATAAATCTAGAGCTATAGTAAGGAATAACTTCGTAGTAGTGGCGGGGAATAAATGCATATCACTAGTAGACAATGAATGCTAAGAAACAATAGCTTGCCGATTAATTTATTTTGGTTTCGTACATGTAGAATTGGAAAACCATAAATGGTTTATGGTTTTTTTATGTTTATTTATTTGGTTCTAGGGTTGGAGGAAAATAAAGTGTAAGTTTTAACTTACATTTATGCTACTGAAACTTCTCTAGAGTCCTTAGGATATTGATAAACACTCTTGTTGAGAGGATAGAGACTCTGTATTGTAACAATTTAGTTGTTCAATAATACATTGAGTGTGCTTTAGAATGTGGGATTTTTTTCCTAGAAGGGCATTCCCAGGAAATCGTGTTGTTAACAGTTTGTTGTTTATTTCATTTGTTCATAACAACTTTGTTCTAAGTTTCCACACATTCTTCTCTCATGGATTAGTGTAGGAAGTGTATTCCTGGCCTCTACTTCCTTTAATTTTGTATCATAGCATGATCACCTCAAATCCAAGGTGTTAGGAACAAAGTTTTTTTAATCTAATATTGGTTTGAGTGAGAGATTGAGTAGAAAAAAATATTGTTACAGGGGAATCACAAGCACATATAGATTAGAAATGGAGAAGTTCAAGGGAAATAACTTTGAGTTGTGGAAGATTTAAATGGATGATTTGGTCATATATCAAGATATATGGGTTGTAGTATCTGGAAAAAAACCCATTGATATGAAATATGAAAAGTGATTGGTGTTGGAGAGAAACACAATAAGCCTTATCAGGTTCTTCTTGGTTGATTCAATATTATTCAATGTTTTTGAAGAAAAAACCACAGTAACTCTTGGGAATAAATTGGGGGATTTGTATCCGGACAAATCCATAGTCAATAGTTCATAAATTGTTTATATGGAAACATGTGTTTTCCTTGAGAATGGTTGATGGTGATCTGGTAGCCAAGCACTTGACTGGATTTAATAATATTGTGACCCATTTGATCTCAGTTGGAGTGAATATGGCTGAGGAGGATCATTTTATGATCCTTTCGTGTTCCTTTCTATATTCATGGGACAACCTCATAATGACCAATGGAATAAATCTAAAGGCATTGGTTTTTAATGAGGTTTTGCTTGTTTTAGTCTCAAAGGAGGGGAGACAAAAAGATTTTGAATCCACCAATGAGGTTCCTTAGTTATTCATGTAATATCAAAGGAGAAATGGAAGAAGAGAGAAAAAGGAAGATCCAAATCCCGTGGGAGACATCAATCTCCTAGAAAGTCAAAGGAAAAATGTTGGAATTGTGGTAAGGTTGGGAATTTTAGAAGGAAATGCAAGGAAGATAAGAAGAAGAATAAGATTAAAAAGAATGATTATGATGATAAGTCTAAAAAATATTCTCAAGAGGATGGTGGAGACATATTTTTTGCATCTTTGGAAACCCCTGTAGGCCATAGTGCATGGCTAATAGAATTTATATCTTCCTTCAAATGACTTACCATTCATGCTAGATTTTAGTGTGTGAGAAATATGATTGTGGGATGGAATACCTTGGTGATGAATCTCCTCTCAACATAGATGGCCATGGTACAGTCTTGATAAAATTCCATGATGGTAGAGTAAGGGAATTAGTATCATTTTTCACATTCCAAGTTTTTCACAAAACGTACGATTAGTAGGCACACTTAATGATGCATGTGTGTAGATTATTTATTGTGAAAAAAGGTGTAAGATTGTTTGAGGAGCTATGTTACATTCTAACAGTGTTCTTGTGGGAACTTTGTTCCATCTTGATGTGTGTACTATTTAGTGTAATAGTTCTTCAATTTTTGCATCGAAGAGATTTATAGAATCTACACATCCACATTCAGAACCTCCTAAATAGTATATTTCTTCATAAATAAAGTTACATGTAGAGAAGACAATGTTGTGGCACCAAATATTAGGCCATATAGGTGAGAATGGCCCACGAGCCTTGAAAAACAAAATTCTCATCGATGGATTGAATTAGTGTGCTCTTGATTTTGATTTTTGTGAGCATTATTCATATCAATTATATCATTATATATTTTTTCATCTATTTTGTTACTTTATAGGTGTAAAAACTAGAGGAATTGGCTTGCAGGGCCCATTTTAGCAGTAGGTCCCAACTTTGAAATTTGGTGTTCAGAACATTCTAGATTCATTTTGAGGTATCAAATGAAACATTTTTAGGTCAAAAATATTGTAAGAATATCTCATTTCCCCTCAATTTTTTTCTACACACTGATACCTTTCTAAGGGAGTGAAAATCACCTTAATCAGAGACAGTGTGTGGAAGTTATGCCTCATACAAATTGATGTACCTTGTTGACCACCATAGTACTAAGTGGATGCCACATCAACCTCCATTACTCACACATGTGGGTGTAGTCATGTGGAAATTTCAAGAATATTATAGAAGGTGAAAAACCTTATCACCAATTTAGGGTTAAGGAATGAAAGCACCTTGACCCTAGATGAATATCAAACTATGTTAAATACCAGGCTATTAGGAGGAGAGGGGGTTCCATTATTTTAGCATTTTATGTGTTTCGTAATGGAGCATATCATCTAGGAGTGGGATTTGAGAGAATAACAAAGGAAGAAGATGATTTTGTAGCATACATTCAATCCATAGTGTCAAAGGAAACTCGACAATGAGTGTCTATTTATTTGTATTTGCATTTCATTACTAAAGAAAAGAGAGAAGAACATAGGAATCACCTTCCAGCTGGGTTTTCTCCTGTACTGGATTTCCTAGGCTACACCTAGTGTTTATTTGTGTGGATGGTGTGTTCATTTTCTTATTCTTTCATTTTCATATTTCAGTTATTTCATTAATTTTGAGAAATAAGATAGAGATAATAAATATGATATCTAAGGAAATAAACATGATAATAAAATATTTTCATAACAATATAAGATATGTTGTGAAGAGTTGTTTTAGTGGAATATCCACAATAGTTTGTAGATCGTGTTTGTATCAGAGAAGGTTTTCTTTAGTGTTTTTTGTGGGAAGTTGTAGGATCCGGGAATTGACTTAAGAAGAAAGTTGCAGAACCCTATCCAAACCCATTGATATGAAAGATGAAGAGTGACTGGTGTTGGAGAGAAAGGAAAGAATCAGTATAAGGATCTTCTTGTTTGATTATGTATTATTTAATGTGTCTAAATAAAAAACCACAGTAACTCTTGTGAAGAAATTGGGGGATTTGTATATGGACAAATCCATAGTTAATAGTTAATAAATTGTTTCTATGGAAAAATATGTTTTCCTTGAGAATGGTTTTTGGTGATCTTGCAGCCAAGTACTTGAATGGATTTAATAATATCATGACCCATTTGATATCAATTGGAGTGAATATGGATGAGAAGGATAATTTTATGATCCTTCTGTGTTCTTTGCTAGATTCATGGGACAACCTGGTAATGGCCAATGGAAGAAATCTAAAGGCATTGGTTTTTAATGAGGTTGTGGGTTTTTTAGTCTCAAAGGAGGGGAGGAATAAATATTTTGAATCCACCAATGAGTTTCCTTGGTTATTCATGGAATATCAAAGGAGAAATGAATGAAGAGATAAAATGGAAGATCCAAATCCCGTGGGAGACATTGGTCTCCTAGAAAGTCAAAGGAAAAATGTTGGAATTGTGGTAAGGTTAGGAATTTTATAAGGGAATGCAACGAAGATTAGAAGAAGAATAAGATGGAAAATATTGATTCTGATAATAAGTATAAAAAATATTCTAAAGAGGATGGTGGAGACAACTTTTTTGCATCTTTGGAAACCCATATAGACTAGATTGCATGGTTGATAGATTCTATATCTTCGTCCAAATGACTTCCCATTCACACTAGATTTTAGTGTAAGGGAATTCCCTAATCATAGAGTAAGGGAATTAGTTGTGTTTTTCACATTCCAAGTTTGTCACAAAACCTATGATTAGTAGGCACACTTAATGATGTAGGTGTGTCGACTGTTTATTGTGACAAAGGGTTTAATATTGTTTGAGAAGCTATGGTACTTTCTAATGATGTTCTTCTGGGAACTTTGTTCGAGCTTGATGTGTGCACTATTGAGTGTAATAGTTCTTCAAATTTTGCATCGGAGAGATCTAAACGATCTACACATTCACAATAAAAACCTCCTAAACAGGATATTTCTTCAAATAGAAAGTTACATGTAGAGAAGACAATATTGTGGCAACAAAGAGTATGCCATATAGGTGAGAATGGCGTACGAGCCTTGGAAAACAAAAATATCATCGATGGATTGAATTATTGTACTCTTGATTTTTATTTTTGTGAGAATTGTTTATATGAATTAGAAAATTATATATATATTCATCTATTTTGTTACTTTATACGTGGAAAAACTAGAGGAATTGGCTTGTAGGGCCCATTTTAGTAGTAGATCCTAGTTTTGAAATTTGGTGTCGAGAACATTCTAGAGCCATTTTGAGGTATCAAATGACATTTTTTAGGTCAAAAATATTGTAAGCATAGCTCATTTCCTGTCGATGTTGTTCTACACACTGATACCTTTCTAAGGGAGTGAAAATCACCTCAATCAAATATTGTATGTGGAAGCTATGCCTCCTGCAAATTGACCTACCTTGTTGACTACCATAGTATTAAGTGTATGCCACATAAACCTCCATTACTCACACATGTGGGTGTCGTCGTGTGGGAATTTCAAGAATATTCTAGATGTTCCAAAACCTTATCACTAATTTAGGGTTAAGGAACAAAAATACCTTGACCCTAGACGAATATCAAACTATGTTAAATACTAGGCCATTAGGAGGAGAGGGGGTTCCAATCTTTTAGCATCATACTTTTTCCATAGTGGAGAATATCATATAGGAGTGGGATTTGAGATAATAACAAAGGAGGAAGATGATTTCGTAGCATACATTCAGTCCATAGTGTCAAAGGAAACTCGATAGTGAGTGTATCTTTATTTGTATTTTCATTTCATTACTAAATAAAAGAGAGAAGAACATACAAATCACCTTCTAGTTGGGTTTTTTCTTGTAATGGGTTTCCTAGGATACACCTTTTGTTTATTTGTGTGGATGGTGTGTTCATTTTCTTATTCTTTCATTTTCATATTTTAGTTATTTCATTCATTTTGAGAAATAAGATAGAGATAATAAATATGATATCTAAGGAAATAAACATGATAATAAAAGATTTCCATAACAATATAAGATATGTTGTCAAGAGTTGTTTCAATAGAATATCCATAGTATTTTATAGATCGTATTGGTATCATAGAAGGTTTTCTTTAGGTTTTTTTGTGGGAAGTTGAAGTATGCATGAATTGACTTAAGAACAAAGTCACAGAACCCTATCCATGGTGGATGAGTCTGTTAATAACAACCGTAAAGATGTAGCATAAGAGAGATTTATGAAGTTCTAAGAGAAATTCATTTATATATATCACATGGATCTCCTCAAGGTGGCTTTAGAAAACAAGTTCAAACATTTTAGGGAGGTTGGTGGATCTAACTCAAAAGTTGGATTGGATGAGAAACTGAGAGATAGTGAAGACCTAGAAAAGGAGTCAACAAAATATCCCAATAATGAGTAGCCAAGTTCTAGTACCTTCACTCCTTCACAAACTTTGTTTAAAATGGAAGTGAAAGTGGATATCAAGACCTATCAAGGAGATATCAATGATATTAATTTGAATCATTGGTTGCAATAGTTAGAAGTGTATTTCAGTTTCCATAATATAGATGAAGAAAAAAAAAAAAATTGCTCAACTGAAACTATAGGTCCATGTAGTAGATTGGTGGGAGATCCACATGGAGACACTTAGGATAGAGGGTTATCCACCAGTAATTAAGTCGGAGGTATTTCAATCCCTCATCAAGTCTCATTTTTAACATATCCGGTATGTAAAGGACCATTGGATTTATTGGAATCACTCTAAGTAGAGGAAATGGTAGAGTGAGAAAGAGCACACCACTTAATTAAAGAATATGGTGATCATGTTGTCTATCTCTAACAAGAACCCATTCATACTCCTCAAGTATCTAAGGGGTCTACATATTCATTTGCGAAAGAAAGTGATGATCTTCAAAAAAAGGGTTGTTAATGAAGCCTAAGTTCAAGAACAATACATGGAGAACATAGGCCATAAGAAAGGGTGGCCATGTGGTTCTAAGCATAAATACCACCAAGATGATTCAAAGGGGAAGGATAAGTGAAAAGGAAAATACAATAAAATGACATCTACTGCACATTGGTGAAAGGATATAAACAACCATTGCAACCATTGAAATATTGATGATCACACCAAAGACAGGAGTTGTAAGCTACATCTAGAGATTAATCCATAAAACCTTAAGAAATATGCCAACAACAAGAATATGTTGGGTATGGATTTAGGCAATTAGATAGAGAGAAAATCAGATGTTAATGAGAATATTGTATGTACTTTAGTGAAGAAGGATGTAAATATAAGTGGACTTCATCATAAGGAAGAGAATGAGATGAATAAACTTTTCCACATTAAGATCTAGGTCAAAAAGACCAAGATAGATGTTCTATTCAATTCTTGGTCGCATGCCAACCTCATATCAAATAATCTAGTCAACAATATTATATTTGAGGTTCATGATCATGTGGGCCCATATCTATTGGGATGTGTGAATAAGGATGTAGATATCAAAGTCACCAAATAGTGTAAGATCAAGTTTGTTATAACTGAATATTTTATTGATCAAGTGGATTTAGATGTACTACCCATTGATGTACATGGCATAGTGTTTGGAAGCCCCTACATGTATATGAGGCATGTGATATTCATGTGAAGAGAAAAACAATATTTCCTAATCAAGGATGGGAAATATTACATCATCAATGCACACAAAGGTAAACGAAATATCTCTTTGGTAAGTGCTAATCAAGAAAAAAATTAGATTAGTTATATAAAGAAATGTGTATTACTTTTCCTAAGAGAGAATCAATCAGGGGAGAAATTGGTAGACGTCAACCTTGGAGAGATGTACCAAAAGGAAGAATCAATAGTTGGAGGATTTGTTGTGGTATTTTAGAGGAGTATTCTAGGAGCATAAAGGGATGCCACCTAAGAGGGAGGTGGAGCATGATATAAAAAAATTTCTTGACTCCTCGTCACTAAATATTGGGTTGTATAGATTGTTTGTTCTAGAAGTAGATAAAGTTAAGTAACAATTGTAGCAGCTGCTAGGGAAGGGAGTAATTCAACCAACTAACTCACCTTTTGGGTCACCTATCATCACAGTACCCAAGAAGTATGGGACATGATGAATGTGTATCAACTACAAATATTTCAACAAGATCACACTCAAGAATCGATACCCTCTACCCAAGACTGATTATTTGTTATACCAATTGCAGCATGCCAGGTACTTCACTAAGTTGGATCTCAAATCAGAATACCACAAGGTACGTGTTAAAAGGAAAGACACATAGAATATTGTCTTCAATACAAGAAAACATTTGTATGAATGGTTAGTCATTCCTTTTGGTTTATGTAATTCATTAGCTACATTTATGTGATTGATGAATGATGTATTGCATCCCTATTTAGATTCAGTTATAATAGTGTATTTGGATGACATATTGGTTTATAACACTACTTGGGAAGAGAACATATCACATATTATATAGGTGTCATAGAATCTATAAATGAATCATCTACTATCTAACCTTGAAAAATGTGAGTTTGCTAAGTAGTCATTAGTATATTTAGGATACATGATCAATGGGGGAGAACTCAAGATATATCCTACAAAGATGGAGGCGATCGTTAAGTGGTCAGTTCATACTAATTCATGGATGTTAGGATATTTTTTGGAGCAGATGGGTACCTATAAAATTTTATAGCATCCTTTTCAATGGTAGATATGCCACTCCATGACATAATAGCCAAGGGTAAGAGTTTTAAGTGGGGAAAGAATACATAGAAATATGTTGATGATCTTAAACATAAGATCAATCAAACACTATTTCTCACATTTCTTTACTTGTAGAATCCCTTAAAAGTGGAGATGAATGGAAGTGAATATGTTATGGGAGAGGTCTGGATGTAAGGAGGTAAGTCAATATGCTATAATTTTGATATATTTCAAGGGGGAGTTCTAAACTACCCTACATATGATAAGGAAATATATGCCTTGAAGCTATTAAGAACTGGAAGCATTATCCGATGGGAAAGAAAATCATTATCCAGACTGATCACCTACCACTGTAGTATTTGCAAGCCTAGAGTAAGCTACAACAAATCATACATTAAAAGTGGATGGGTTTTTTTTAACAATTTCATCTAGTCATCAAATATAAGAAAGGAAAACCTAATAAGTTGGAAAAAATTCTTTTAAGACTGGAAAACATGCTTTCAAGGCCACCCACATCCAATATTACATTGTTTGGAACTCTTATTCACATGGATACTTTTATAAATGATGGATATAAAAAGGCATATACATATGAGGAATTCAAAGAGGTGTTTCATTAGCTACAAGAATAAATTGATGTAGAAGAAGTGTTCTACTATGTTTCCATTGATGTCAAAGGATTGATTTTAAAAGTTTAATGTTAAGTAGTGTCATTGATGTTAAGGTTGATATCAAAGGAATTTGTATCATTGATGTCTTGTTCAAGTTATTCAATGATCGTGAATTTTTCTATGTAGGAAGTATCAAATGGATGAACTCTAAACTGGTCCCCTTATGGTGCAATCCCTCATGGGAAGATTCTCTTAGATAAAGTTCTCAAAGTGGTCCCCTTATGGTGAAATCCCTCACAAGAGGATTCTTTGTAAAGTCCAAGTGGTTAAGTGGTTGAGTAATCCTAGCAGTGTGGTTAAGGAACCCAAGTTTGGTTGAGGAGTAATGTAATGAAAATCATTGAATTTGCAGGTGAGATTATTCTAGATGGATAGTACATGGCATGTTGTTTCCGGTGATATGGCACATAGTTCCTTATGTTTGAGGATATATGACTTAGTGAATTTGGAGAAACCTCATGAGTTATCTAGTAGCCCCTAGAAGGTCAATTTATTATAGAAGCTCTTAGAAGAAATTTACTAGTCAAAGTGGTTACAACTAGGAGTTAATCATGGGTTAAGTTGTTGAAAAAAGAAAATAATTAAAAATAAATTAGTCTCAACTTTAAGTGGTGAGATTATTATTTGTGGATAAAGTGGTTAGAAGTGGGTTAGCCCTAAAAGAAGGAAGTTGGTTAGAAGATAACTCCTGGAGAAAGCTACTTGGAGAGTATAAATAAGTGAAAAAAGGTCTCTTATGTAAATGAACTTTGAGTAAATTGAATATATAATATTGGGTGAGAGGTTTATTATAGTTACATAATTCACAAATATGAGGTAGTGAACGTCTGAAGAAGCACAGGTTTCAGTAGCTACAGAAAGCGACAATTCTGTAGCCGTGAGTGTTTATATTGTCGTAGGTTTCGATAGCTACATAAAATGGCAATTTTGTAGTCGTGGGTGTTTATGTAGCTACATTTTTTGGTATCTACAGAAATTTCTAGTAGCTACAGAAAACAACAATTCTATAGCCACGGGTTTCGGTAGCTACAAAAAGAGAAGTTTCGGTAGTCGTGGGTGATTTGGCAGCTAGAGAAAGTTGGTAGTTCGGTAGCCACATCAGATTTGCATATTGTAATTGTTCCAATTATTTCATGGTATGGTATAGGCCTTGATGATTTCTACAATATTAAAAGTATGTTTTTGGCACATGGTCTTGTGTAAGGGTTTATGGTATTTGTATTATGGATTTGTGATGTATTTCTAGAGGACTCATGTTGGTTGTCTTGATGAATGTTTTGGTATATGGTTGAGGTATATGTTGGGTTCATGAATGAGACACTTAGTTGATGAGTTGGAATATACATGAGGTGTATGGTATGGTGATGTTGGTACATGATTTGTACGTGTTTGGTACAATGTGAGATACACTTGTTGGTTATATTGTTGGTGATTTGTGTAGTGTTCTTGACAGATGATTTGTATACATGTCTTCGCATATTGGTACATGTTGGTGATGGTTGTAGGTTGATGCACATCTTAGTGATATTGTGCATATGATTGAGAGATTTATCTTGTTGGTTGATATATGTTATTAGATTAGGTTGTATTGATTAGATTTATGAGATAGGTTGATGTGATAGGTTGTTGTGACATGATGTGTTGTGCATAGTTGATGAACTTGACATGGTCTAGGTTGTGTGAGTTATTGATGTACATGGTTGATAGTACATGTTGATTGGTACATATTGTGAGTTGTTATTGGTACAAGCTGGACAAATGTTTTTCTGTCTACAAGTTGTGTCTTGTAGTCTATGAGATTGGGTCTTGTTCATTATGGTGATGGTTTAATGTTCTCTATTACTGATGAATGGTGTTTTTATATGAAGGTAGCTAATTGTGAATGAATAATAATGTTTGAAGTGGTTGCTAACAAAGTTTTGAAAGAAGTGTAAAAAGATCCTTACATTGATTCACCCCTCCCTTAGTGTGGTTGGTGTGTCCAAAAAGAAGGTGATGGTAAGGCTAACTATCATCTCCATAATGGGTCACTCTACAAGATAGGTAAGCCCTATGTCCCTAAAGGTGAAATATTGCAACTTATCAGAGAATCTTAGACCTTAAAGGTTGGAGGACATTTTGGTGTTGGGAATATTGTTGAATACTTACAAATGTATGTGTACTAGCCCAAAATGGGGGAGGTGAGTGATAATCCCTACAATATGATTCTACCCCCATATATGTGCATTTACTTAATAGTGAATATGGACAATTTGAAGGTCTATGAACCTTCCATGTTGGATCAGGAAACTAAGAAGTGGGTCATACCTATGATAGAGGATTTAGCACCAGAAGCTCAAGAAGAGTTGACCAATGATACAATTTTACAAAAGAAATCTATAACTACTATGTAATGTCCCCAACTAGGTGAGGTGGGAATATTATGTTTTCGATCCCAAAATTGTTATTTCTTCTTATGTGAATGTGCCAAACAATTGTATAATGGTGTTGTTAACTTATTACAAACAATTTTCTTGAATATGAATATTGTCAAACATATTTCATGCATCCATTACATAGAAAATAAAGCAGATAATAATGCAACATTATTATGGATGGAAACTCCCAAAATCAATACAATCATATCTAATGGTTGTAATAGTAGCTACAAAAGACTCCTAAGCACACAAATTTAATGGATTCCTAGAGATGCACAATCTACTACAGAAACAATACAAGAAAACTTTGAATGATGTCAATATATGATGTCCACTAATCCAAGGATCTCCAAGCCCTACACTACTCTTCTCGAGTAATGTCCACTCTGCAAGTGGCCTTTCAATCTCTCCTGAAACCATCAAAAACCTGATCAGGAGAACTAATGCAATCCTTGATTCACATATATCCTCGTGGGACGACTACAGAATGTCTAGCGAGGCCTCGTAGGACAACCCATGCTCAACCTGTGGGGGTGTCTCCTTCCAAATGTACATGAAACCTTCCTAACACTTTCATATCTGACGATCAACCTACTCCATAAAAATTCCACAAATACCCTATGGAAGTTGATATGCCTCCAAACTCTATCCAAGATGAAACCAAACACCACAATGAACTCAAGTGAGGACTCTGGATGTATCCTCCTCTTTATCTATTTGGGGTGGATATTTCACCACTGAAAATAAACTGATATGGAAGGGTTTTTCTAAACCCTAACGAAATATGGCCCCAAGAGCATTCCAAAATGCGAGGTCAAATAATAATTCTAAAGAGAATGATTTCCCCTCGATTATCCTTCCTTCGTATCTTCTATATCTTTCCCCTTTTTGACCAAATCAAATCTTCACTTTAGTTTCCCAATTCCATATATATATAATTATAATTTAATGTCACTTTTAGGATTTGTCATTCTTTTAACCTAGTGATACCAAATAAACCTACTTGAATCCCTTTTTCCTTGTTGACTATAGCCTATGGGATTCATATAGGCTATTCAATCATCCTCCATAACGATCAATCAGAATAGGACATTATATCCCTCCCTTCCCAAGATTGATTGTCCACAATCAAATCTAGCTCAGGGGGCTATAAGATTTCCTCTAATTCCCAGGTAGCATCTTCTATGGGAAATCCTCTCCATACAACCAACTACTCTTGAATAATCCTTCTCCTCATCCTCCTTTCCCTGACATCAACAATCCTCTTGGGAGCTAAGACTAACTCTTCTTTCTCATCTAGTGGAGGAAGATTTGTCGAAGTGGTGACCTGTTGTCCCAATTCCTTCTTGAGGCGGGATACATGGAAGGTGTTGTAGATATTGCTATCCTTTGGTATCCCCATCTCATATTCTACTTCCCCAACTCTCTTGATCACTTTGTAGGGTCCATACAAGTGAGGCTTCAACTTATCTACACCATTCTTCTTCAGCAACAACTATCTGTAAGGATGCAAACTAAGAATGACCAGATCTCCAACCTAAAAGTTGCATTCTACCCTATTCCTATCAGCATAAATCTTATGTTGATTATAAACATCCTACAAATTCTCCTTCAAGACTCTCAATATGTCCTCACTTTTTTGCAACCATTTTTTTTCCTTTGGATCTCGACTCTCTATAAATGAAAAATACACAAAATATGGGGTGTCATATCCATACAATTCCCTGAATGGACTCATTCTGATGGAAATGTGATGAGTGGTGTTGTAGAAATTCTCCCAAATATGTAACCACTATCCATTCTCGGTGTTTCCTTGACACATAGTTCCTTAGGTTCCCTTTGATCTATTTGCTTACTCTTTTGGTCTTCCCGCATCTCTAGGGGTGATAGCTAGTACTAGGTGTCAACTCTATCCTAGATAATCTAAACAACTCTTGCTGAAATGATTTAAGAAACCTGCCATCTCAGTCACTCAATATGTTCCTCATAATACCATGGAGTCTAAAAATGTCCCTCAAGAATAGATCTCCTACCTGAGATTTGTTGTACTCCATAGGAATGGAAAATAAGTTTGAATATTTAGTCAATATGTCCACTACCATGTAGATACATTCCCTTCCCTACACCTTTTGCAATCTTGTGATGAATTCCATGGAAATTATATCCCACTTCTCCTCCATAATTGGAAATGGATGAACCAGTATTACAGTATGTGTGAACTCTAACTTGTTATGTTGGAAATTCATGTACTCCATCACATGAAGAAGTATGCCCCCCTTGAGACCCTTCCATGAAAATATCTCCCTCACCTTCTTGTATGTCTTCAGATACCCCTGGTGCCCTTCTAGTGGTGCATCATGTACTACCCTCAAAATATTGTCCTTGAGTGTGGACGCAAGGACAAGATAGATCTTGTTTTTGTAGTAGATGATGCAATCGACTACCCTGTACCTATCATGATGAATAATTACCTCCATCATCTCATAAGCAAAGGTATTCTTGGAGTATTCCAACAAGAGAATGGACTTCTAATCTATTGAAATCTCTGTCATGGATAAGGCTACAAGTTTCCTGGTTGAGGCATCATCAACTATATTCTTCTTTCATTTACATACTTAATGTAAAAATAATGTTCCCACACCTTAGTCACCCATTTATGTTTCCTCTCATTCAGGTCCTTCTACTCCAAGAAATATCTCAGGTTGTTGTGACCAGTCCTAACCACAAAGTGTCCTCCTACCAAGTCTTTTCTGAACTTTTCCAATGCATGCATGATGGTAAACATCTCCTTATCATAGATCAGATAGAGATTATATAGCTCCCTTATATTTCATCTATTGAAATATATTGGGTGTCGGTTTGTTGAAATATTTGGTTGGTTTTCATTGATGTCAACCTTTGAAGCAAGTCTGGTAGAAAATTTTGGTTGCCCTGAAGTTATGGTCATGGAACCCACAGTTGATCGAGAAATAAAGAGATGAAGGTTAGTGTAGTTGCAAGTAATACTATCATATATGGATAACAATTGTCATGTTGTTTCTGTTGATAGGTGGTACACCACATGGCTCTTTACATTTGAGGAGATATGGCTTTGTAAAGTTGGAGAACCCTCAAGAATAATCTAGAAACCTCTAGAAGGTCAACAAGAATTCAATTATTCTAGAAGCTCATAGAAATTCATGAAGAAGTTTTCTAGTTAAATTGGTTGCAAAAAAAAAACATTATGGGTAAAGTAGTTGTAACAAATAAATTATGAGTTTACTAATTATGGGAAGAGTAGTTTCAACAAGAATGTGGGTTATCCCTAGAAAAAGGAAAAGGGTTAAAACAATTCCAAGATTTCCCCTAAATTAAGGCACTTGGGATGTATAAATAATATATCAAGGGACTCCCATTAGTACCTATTGAACACATTGAATATATATCATATGAAAGTATTTTGGCAGGAATTTTATTGACAAATATGAGGCGATGGAGGAAGAGGAACAAAAAAGTTTTGTGATTGCATAGAAGAGTGAGGGTTTTGTGAAAAAACTTGATTTAGTTGATCCCCGTGGGTCAGACTACTAGTGTCTCGCGAGGCACCCCTGCCGGTTGTCTAGGGCTCGTCCCACAAGGCCCCACTAGACAACATGATTTGTCCCATGAGGCAAAGCCAAATATGGAGGATGAGGTTTGTATCAGGTTGTAGGAGCGGAGGAGAGTATATAGATATGTGTGACAATGTTCAGGTACAACAAAATCATCTACAAAAGTAAAAGGTATGTTTATATGGTTGTTTTTATTCGGATATTGCTGATTTATTAAGGTATGGTCACGTGAGGTTGAGTATATGCCCTTGAGGTACTATTGGATGTATGGTACATGTTGTATGAGGAATATATGAAAAGTCACACTACTTTTGCACTTGTTGTTTATACTTGAGACACATTATTGGGTCTTTTTTTGAGGAATATCTTGTGTCATATGGTACATTTTTTAGGCAACTGTGTTGAGATGTATTATTGAATATATTTGTACAAGAGGAGGACGCATAAAAATGATGGTTTGATACATGATTGATGTGATAGTTCATTATACTTGGTTTATGGATATTGGTACATGTATGGAACATGATTAGAGAAATATATTTGTGATGATAGGCACATGGTTTGAGTTATACACTTGTGATAGTCGGTATGATATCTATGTGATCATATTTGATCGGTTGATGAGATTGATGCGATAGGATTTTTAGTGGCAGGTTTTACAGTGACATGTTTTTCACTGACATGACTTACAATGACAAGATTGACAGAGCTTGTGGTAGTGACAATTTGGTCTTCATTTATATTTTAGGGTGGAAGGAAGGGGCAAGGAAAGGGGATTGTAGCCTCCTTTCGATTGGTGCTGAAAAACTAAGGGAGTTGTAGGTTCCTTCGGGTTGGATCCTGAGAAAATAGGAGGTTGGAGCCTACTGCCAGTTGTAGCTAGAAAACAAGGAATTTGGTGCTTCCTATGAATGTATTTATTTTGACATATAAGAAAATAATTTTGTTGTTTTCTCCCGCATTGGGTTTCCACATAAAATTATGGTGCACTGTGTACTTGTGTGGTTTATTACTGTTCATTGTTTATTTATAATTCTCATGATGTTTTGAATACTATTGATGAAATGTTCATAAATTTAAACAATACATATTGTGGTTAAAAGTAACAAAAGTTCTCATATTGATTCACCCACACTCTCATTATTCCAACAATTGGTATCAGAGAAGGTCCTTCAAGAAGCATTCTAACCACTGGAAGGAGATCATGGATTACACAAATAATGGGGTACCACAGTTTGACGAAACAAAATATGACTTATGGACAAGAAGGATGACAAATTTTGTGCAGGAACATGAATTTGATGTATGGAGAGCAGTAGTAGATGGATACAAAAAACCAACCACTCCCTCAAAAGATAACGATGGAAATAAACTTGAAGAAAATTGTTCAAGGGATATAAATGATATCATGAATGGTTTGATTAAATCAATACATGTCAAGGTTATGGACTGTGAATCCACAAAATAAATTTGGGACAAACTTTAGAACATATACAAAGGATATTACAAGGTCAACAGAGATAAACTTCAAACCATGAGAGCCAAATTTGAGCAATTAAAGATCAAGGAAGATGAAGAAATTGCATCTTACTTTCTAGGATTCGATGAAGTATTGAATGGTATCAAAGGTTTGGGAGATGAGATAAAATAATATTTTTTTGCGCTAAAGATAATAAGATATCTACCAAGGAGATTTGATTCAAATATTTCATCTCTAGAAGAAAGGGTGGACCTATCTACATTGACCATGGACAAGTTGCATGGGATACTCACAGCTTATGAGATGAGTATAGAGAAAGATAATTCAATCACGAAGGAAGCAACATTGAAGGCATATAAGAAGACAAAGAAGAAAAACAAGAAAAATCCAAAGCCAGATTGTAGCTACAATGATGATTAAGAGGAAGATGAAAAAATGGCAAACGTTGTCAGAAAGTTGAAAAGAGGAACTGAAAAATATAAAGTTACGCTTCCATTGAAATATTTTGATTTTGGTGGTATTGGTAATTTTTCTTATAAATGTACTCATAAGAATAAGGAATGTGATGAAAAAGAAGACCCTAAAAATAAAAATAAAAATGAAAAGGGTGGAAGAAACAAAAAGAAATTCTTCAAGAAAATTCTATGCAGCAAGGAAGACAATGACAATGATACATAAAGAGTACTCTTTATGGCAGTACAATATTCCGAAAATGATTTTGAAGAAGAATGATGATTCGATCTCAAAGAATAATTAATCAGTGCCTTAGAAGAGCTAATATTGAAAGAAATAAAATAAAGTCACTCAAGGAAGGTCTCAAAGGGAAAGAAGGATCTCATAATTATAACTTTGAAGAAGTTGAGAAGATTATCTAAAAGCTAAAAATCCAAGTAGAAGAAGACAAAAAAATTAAAGAAGCACTCATATGTCAGTTAGATGAAAATGACAAGATGATCGAAGGCTTGGAAGAAAAAATAGTCACTCTAAGAAAATATTTTCAGAAGAACAACATGCAACAGGACAACCCCAAAATATTGGATGAGATCATTAGTAGTCAGAAGCCATACTATGACACATATAGACTAGGATATAACGAGACAGAGAAAAGATCGAGCTCCAAGACAATAGGTCAAAGAAGCTATGCAAAGATAGTCAGAGGCTCTCCTAAGAAGGAAGAATGAAAGAATATCCAAGAATAAAAATATATTTCACCACCTAGAAGATTCATAATTCAGAGTCGGCAGCAACTAGCAATAGAAAGACCATGAGAAGAAGAAGGATTCAGAAGAGCAACACCTTTCAGAAGATATTCCACCCCCAGGTATCAAACTATTTCTCTTGGTTTATTTTATTCATATAATAACTTTGGGCACAAAATTGTGAATTGTAGAGACAATACGAAAAATAGAACCAAATATGAAGGCTACACAATAATTCGTTATCCAAGGACTCATGAAGAACAAAACACAAGCTACAACATATTTGAATCCTTGTGTGTTGAAGTAGAATGATACAAGTGTAACAACTTTGGAAACATGGCCAAAGATTGTATATTGACTATGTTGGATTACTGAGAGGGGGGTGAATCAGTAATAGAGCAATTTAGTCCATGTTCACCATAAAATTCAAGTGTTATATCAATGTAGCATTATCATCCAATAGTTGTAGAGTAAATAAACAATGAACAAATGAGCAATCACACACATAAGTTGTACACCAGTGTTTTATGTGGAAACCCAAAGCGGGAGAAAACCATGAAATGATTTTTCTTATATGTTTTTAAGAATTACATTCATTGGAAGCACCAACTTCCTTTGTTTTCCAGCTGCAACTAAAAGGAGGCTCCAACCCCTAGTTTCTCAGGCTACAACCTGAGGGAAGCACCAACTCCCCAATTATTTGGCTACAACCAGAAGGAGGCTACAACCCCTATGTTCTCCGGATACAACTGGAAGGTGGCTACAACCACGTGTCCTTGCCCCGTCCAACCACCCTGAAATATAAGTAGAATGATAGAACCACTGTCACACTATCACTGTGAGATATACCACTGTAACAACCTGTACCATTCAACCTGTAATCAACATTTACTAATCAACCTATAATCAACATGTACCATAAACAAGTGCATCAACCTGTACCAAACAACCTGTAATCAGCATGTACCATAAAAAAGTACATCAACCATGCACCAACATGTACCTAAATCTATACCATCAACGAGTGCATAAACTATGCACCAAATATGTACAAATCTGTTAAGCCTTAATATTGGCTCATTACCCTTTAATTGGGGCATATTACATTAGTAATGTTATTTTATTTATGTCGGATTTATTCCATTAGTTGTAATTATACCTCCTAGTCTCCTATATATACCAAGGAGACATTTTCATTTGGAATCATCTTGGAATCGTACATTTATGTGGGCATAAGGAGGTTTCCCCCTTGAAGAGGATTATTATATGAATTTATCTCTTTTTCAATGATTTGAGTACTTATTCTGAGGTTTTTCTATGCTATATTGATATTTGGTTCTTAACATATGGTATTAGAGCTCAAGGTCTTCAGGTTTCACTGCTATATCTGAGACACCTTGGAATTTTCTCTATAAATTATTTTCTACAACATTTCATAAGGAACGGATTGGGGGATATTTAGTAAACAGATCAAGGTACGTTAGATTAAAATTTCATCTCCTGAAGCCTTATAAGTTCGAAGATAAATCCTGTGCAATATACGGTTCTGGAATCATCCTGAACTGAGTCATTGCGTAAGTTTCACTATAAAACATTTTCTGTAATGTTTCAGACCCTGAACTCTAAGGATATTCACATAAATTAGCAAGGTATATGTGGTAAAAATTTCAGCTTCTGGGTCGTCTTACATTTGTAGATACACCCTGTGGAAGATAGGGTATCTGACTAGTCCTATTGACTAGTCTCAGGAAGGTGTTCTAGGTAAAACAATCATAACTTCTTCCTAGAGTATCCAAATTGAGTGAGACTGGTTGCATTGGATAGTGTACAGTCTATAGTATTTCTGATATGAGTTTCAGAATTTTATATCAATTATTTTGTGTGGCCCACACTATACAAGTGACATCTCCTGGAAAGGCCAAAAATCATTAAGTTGTGGGGAAGTTACCGTAAATTCCACTTGGCACATCCAATTTTGATCAGACCTGTGGCATTGCAGAGAAACAATATCAGAGTACTAAAAAAAAAAAAAATCATACCCAAAAGGGCCGAAACTTTGGAGATACAACAGAAGAAATATTGTCTAGCAGAACCACCTCAAAATCAAGGTTCAAAAGTGATACTTGGCCAA
>SNQJ01S0142941.1:9733-25307 GCA_010110895.2 Picea sitchensis
ATTATGAAATATACATTATGCAAAAAAAAACAAAAAAATGTACATTCTTCTAAAACTATTTGTTACTCTATTCATCTTATTGTAGTTTTTTTAGTGTATGTACATAGTACTTTCCTTTTTCTTTACATGTTAACTTGTGTTCATATCTATTTTGTTTTGTACTTTTTTTCATAGAAACAAACATGAAAACTAGACACTGCAAAAAAATCCTTACTAGGAATGTAGAGGAATCCATGCAAAGGTGTGTTCTTTTATGCCCGTGTTCCATATTCAATAGTTTTTCGTTTACTCTATTTGTATTTGTTGAACTGGTTTGTAGCTCCGTTTTTTCTTTTTTTACCTCCTTCGACACTCCATATCTTCCTCTACTTTCACTTGTCTTCGTGTGTGTAATACATATTCAATCTTGAGCTCCATAGTCCTGGAACCGGTCTGTCAATTTGTATATTGCGAAACTTCGAATGTTGTTTGGAGGACACAGAACAGTAGAAGTGAAATATTGAGAGAGGCAACCTGCAAGTCCGCTTGTCAATTTGTATATCACACAACTCTAGGTGTTATTTGTATATCGTGGAACTGAATAAAAGTACAATTTTGAGCCAACCATCCCACAAGTCTGCTTTTCAATTTGTATAGCGTGCAACTCTGGGTGCTATTTGCAGGACACTGAACATTAGAGGCCCAATTTAGAGCCCGCCAACCCGCAATTCCATGATCCAATAGAAGTGAAATGTTGAGCCAGCCAACCCGTAAGTCCACTTGTCAATTTGTATATCGCGCAACTATGGGTGCTATTTGCAGGACACAGAACATTAGAGGCCCAAATTAGAGCCCGCAAGTCCGTGATCCAAAAAAGTGGTTAAGTATGGAATAAGGGATCTGTACATGTTTAGTATGTATTGCTTGTTTCTCGGAGCCCACTAGCCCTGGAGTCCATATGTCAATTTGTAGAGCATGTACACTTTTTGGATCAGAGGTTCTCGGGCCGGCGGGCTGAAAAATCGGTCTCTATTGTTCTGTGTCTTACAAATAGCACCCAGAATTCCGCCATATACAAATTGACAAGCGGATTTGCAGGCTAGCTGGCTCAACATTGTACTTCTATTGAGTTCCGCGATATACAAATTGACAATAGAATATTTAATATTAATAATTGTACATGCGACTCATTTGACAATTTTCTTTACATGCGACTCATTTGATAATTTTCTTTAATTAAATTGTACAATATCAATATTTAATATTAATAATTTAGTTCTTGAAAATAATGTTTTTTAGATAATGTTAGATATATAACATATATGTTATATGTTATAGATGTAGACAATCACAATATTGCGCTCGCCAGTCCTGGAGTTCGTCTGTCAATTTGTATATAGCGGAACTCCCAGTGTTGCTTAAAGGACGCGGAACAATAGAAGTGCAATGTTGAGCGACCCACCCGAAGTCCACCTGTCAATTTGTATATCGCGGAACTATGGGTGGAATTTGTAGGACACGGAAAAATAGAGGTGGAATCCCATATCCATACTTTATAAAAGTACATATTTAGTATGGATTACTCGTTCCTTGAAAATTTTCTAGGTCCGGAAGTGGCGGATACACGTGTTTAGATTTCCACTTACTTTTATATCCCCAGCTCGACCGTCTGCTTGCCCATTTCATATTGTACATATTACATGTAATATGTATTACATATTACATGTAATGTGTAATACATATTCAATCTTGAGTTCGCCAGTCGTGAAGTCCGTCTGTCAATTTGTATATCGTGGAACTCTGAGTGTTGTTTCAAGGACATAAACCAATAGAAGTGCAATGTTGATCCAGTCAGCCCGCAAATCCGCTTCTCAATTTGTATATCATGCAACTCTGAGTGTTGTTTGCAGCACACGGAACAATATAGGCCCAATTTTGAGCCTACTAGCCCAAGAACCCGCGATCCAAAAAGTGGATATTTTGAGCCCACCAGCCCGATAACCCGCAATACATATTACATGCAATGTGTAATGCATATTAAATCTTGAGCCTGCCATTCCTGGAATCCATCTGTCGATTTGTATATCGTGGAACTTCGAATGTTGTTTGGAGCACACAGGACAATAGAAGTGCAATGTTGACCCAGCCAGCCCGCAAGTACGCGATCCAAAAAAGTGGCTAAGTATGGAATAAGGGATCTGTACATGCTCTATAAAATGTCATGTCCATACTTTATAAAAGTATATATTTAGTATGTATTTCTCATTTCTCGGATCCCGCCAGCGCCGGAGTCCATCTGTCAATTTATATATCGCAGAACTCAATAGAAGTACAATGTTGAGCCAGCCAGCCCACAAGTCCGCTTGTCAATTTGTATATCGTGCAATTCTGGGTGTTATTTGTAAGTCACGGAACAATACATGCCCGTTTTTTATCCCACCAGCCCCAGAACCCGCGATCCAAAAAGTGTACATGCTCTATAAAATCTCAGCCAGCCTGCAAGTCCGCCTGCCAATTTGTATATCGCGGAACTCTGGGTACTATTTGTAGGACATGGAACAATAGAGGCCTATTTTTTAGCCCGCCAGCCGAAGAATTCGCGATCGACAAAGTGGCCAAATATGGAATGTGATATCCGTACATGCTCTATAAAATCTCATGTCCATACTTTATAAAGGTACATATTTAGTTTTCCATGCCTTGTACACATACTGGTCTAGTCACGACACAATTGGTGTTGCACATGAATTATGAAATATGCACCATGAGTCCGACTGAGCGCTTTCGTTTCCTTAGCCAATTTTATGCCCGTGGGTTCCTGGCTACGTGTTATTGAAATCTTATTCCTCGTGTTCCAACTGTACATATTGCATCCAAAACTTAGGTAATCCATGTCTATTCTCGCGGGTTCCCATATGACAGAGTGGCAGATTTCATGTCCATCTATATCTCTACATCACGAGTCCAACCGACTACCATTTGTTTTCATAGTTCACGAATTTTATGGTTGCGGGTTCCTTTTTGGGCACCATCCACCTCTCATGCCCCATGTTCCCAGTATACTTCTTGCGCCCGAAACTTCTGTGATCTACAATTGGACCCGGACTCGAAGCTTGTGACTCATTTGATAATTTTGTTTAATTAAATTGTAGAATATCAATATTTAATATTAATGATTTAGTACTTGAAGATAATGTTTTTAGATAATGTTAGCTATATATCATATATGTTATATGTTATACATGTAGACAATCACAATCTTGAGCCCACCAATCCTGGAGTCCGCCTGTCAATTTGTATATCACGAAACTCTGGGTGCTATTTGTAGGAAATGGGACAATAGAGGCCCAATTTTGAGCCCGCCAGCCCGAGAACCCACGATCAAAATAGTGGCGATCCGTACATACTTTATAAAGGTTCATATTTAGTTTTCTCTGCTTTGTGCACATACTACTCTGGTCAGCACACAGTTGGTGTTGCACATGAATTATGAAATATACACCACGAGTTTGACCGAGCGCTTTCGTTTTCGATCGGTCCATACTTTATAAAGGTACATATTTAGTTTTCCCTGGTTTGTACATATACTGGGCTAGTCACCACAGAGTTGGTGTTGCACATGAATTATGAAATATACACCATGAGTCTGACTGAGCGCTTTCCTTTCCTTAGCCAATTTTATGGCTGTGGGTTCCTGGCTATGCCTTATCAAACTCTCATTCCCCGTGTTTCAAGTGTACATATTGCATACAAAACTTGGGTAATCCATGTCTATGCTCAAGGGTTCCCAGACGACGGAGTGGCAACTTTCATGTCCATCTATATCTCTACATCACGAGTCCAACCGACCGCCATTCGTTTTCATAGTTCGCGAATTTTATGGCTGCGGGTTCCTTTGTCAGCGCCATCCATCTCGCATGCCCCTTGTGTGTGGTATACATCTTGCGCCCGAAATTTCGGTGATCTACAATTGGACTCAGACTCGAAGCTTGCGACTCATTTGATAATTTTGTTTAATTAAATTGTACAATATCAATATTTAATATTCATAATTTAGTACTTGAAAATAATGTTTTTAGATAATGTTAGATATATAACATATATGTTATATCTTATACATGTAGACAACCGCAATATTGAGCCCTCCAGTCCTGGAATCCATCTGTCAATTTGTATATCACGGAACTCTGGGTACTATTTGTAGGACATGGAACAATAGAGGCCCAATTTTGAGTTCGCCAACCTGAGAACCCGCGATCCAAAAAAGTGGCTAAGTATGGAAGTTCGTCTGTCAATTTGTATATCGCAAAACTCTGAGTGTTGTTTGGAGGACACAGACCAATAGAAGTGCAATGTTCAACCAGCCAATTAAATTGTACAATATAAAAATTTAAATTGTACAATATCAATGCCCTAGAGTCCGTCTGTCAAATTGTATATCGCGAAACTCCAAGTGCTATTTGGAGGACACAGAACAATAGAAGTGCAATGTTGAGCCCGCAAGTCCGGTTCTCAATTTATATATTGTGGAAGTCTGGGTAGTATTTGTAAGGCACGGAGCAATAGAGGCCCAATTTTGAGCTCGCCATCCCGAGAACCCACGATCCAAAGAGTGTACATGCTCTATAAAATCTCAGCCACCCCGCAAGTCCGTTTGTCAGTTTGTATATCATGCAACTCTAGGTGTTGTTTGTATGACACGACCATTCGCCCTCATCTCTACTAAGAATTGGAATGTCATTCGCAGGACCTCGGGTTGGCCCGTTCACGAAATATTCAAATCCTTGTTCCGAAAATGAGCCCGATCGACATTTCCCTATTCTATACTTAGCCACTTTCCCGCAGTTCCTCAAATATACAAACCGTCCGCTGAACTGCACCATCATGCCCTCTTCCGTTTTACGTGTTTTGCAGTAAAAAATTTCGACTCATGCAATTTTGCCGTTGGACACTCACCTGTCCTCATTATCTCCTGTAAACTTATTTTGAAGCCCGTCCGACCGCTTTTTAGACTTGGCCATTCCTTCCTTGCTTGCTCTTCCTCGTCTCCGTCACCTTTGCACCTGTCTACAATAAGAAATACTGTTTATATATGTGTGTGTGTGTGTGTGTATCTTGTTTCTAAATCTTTAATGCTAACATCTCATCATGCAGGGACCATGTAAATTGTTATTGATGGGCGAAAGGCTCGAGAAGATCTGCCATTAATGTGCATTAAACCAATATTTTTGGAGGCTTTTGTTATCTCTTCCGAGTGCTAATTTCAAATACCATGGAATGTCATTCTCATGCCGTTGGCTTGGTTCATTCATGAAACCTCCAATCCTTAAATGTTCTTCGCCATAACCGCCACCTTCGCACTTCTAAGTATGCAATAATTAAGCATACAACACACATAGAAATTGTCATTAATGAGCGAAGAGCTCGAGGAGATTTTCCATTCGCATTCATTGAACCAAAATTTCCGGGGGGTTATATTATCCCCTCCATTTATTCATTTCAACTAGCGTCTGGAGCAAACAGATGTTTTCATAAACTATTAGTAGCAACTCCATAATAGTTCTCTAGAGATACAGTGAACATCTTCGGGCTTGAGGACCAGAACCACCACAGTAACAAAGCATCGCTCCAACATCCTACCACTGTAACAAAGCAACCCAAAGTTCTTCCAATGGACGAGGTTCATCCTAAAATTGATAGTTCTCACAAGCTTCCCGTGCAGAAGAAGGGAAAAATAATTGTAGGGGAGGCGGAGGAGCCCGAAATTAAAAGTGAAAACNCGTTGATCTGGATAGCATATTCCGTGACCTTGATCAACCGGGAGACGTGATTCACCATAGCTACCCAATGCACATAGTTGATACCGAAATTTTTTACGTAGATGAATCCTTCGTATTCCAGAGTGTTGTTTTTGAAAGCGAATCTAAAAAATTAATTATTGAAAAGAGAGATGTAAAAAATAAGAGAAGAAAACATCGTTCAAAACTTGACCTTACCAATATGCAGTTGTCCCAAATCTATGGAATTCACAGAGCAACTGGAGATTCTCTTCATGATTCCATTGGACTCATTGAGGCCGAGAATGCCAGACTAAAGGACCAGATCAAGGAATTAGAGGAAGCTTTGATTCCTATGCCATTGCTTGGCAGTCCTTTGGCAATAGTCATGCCTACGACTCCCTACACCCCTGCAGCTATGCTAAAAGGCTCTTCCAGCTTCTTCGCATCGTGTAGAGGATACGTGGAGAAAAATATCAAGAAAAGAATGGAATTGATTACTAAAGCCTCAGAAACATCACAAAATATGGATTCCCTAGGAAGTAGAGCACATAACTTGCTAGAACTTCTGCAGACGGATTTTAAAAATGAAGAAACTTTCTATTTGGACATGGTCATCCCTTTTTCCTTTCATGTCAACAACATGGCAGACACAACAAGAAGACAACATGATCTCCCCTCCAAAAAATGACTCACTCAATTAGAAGCATGCTAGAAAGAGAAGGTGAGGAACCTGTATCTCATCATCCAATCATGTGAGCAAGCAATATCAAAGAAAGAAACATTATTCAAAAAGCTCACAAAATTAGACTTAGCCGAAAGGACCAACGAGTTCCAGTACCCCATCTTAATTGTCAACTCGTTGGTGTTAACCAAGGAAGCTTTCGATAAACAAGTTGATAATTTTAAGGCATCGTCTTTAGAATTTTTTTATAGGATTCTTGTATATCATGAAGATCACATGGACAACTGGCTAGTCCACTATTCGGTACAGAATGAAGACATTCACTAGGCTCTGTGTAATCTTTCTATTGATCTAAGCGAATTAGAAAATGAACTTTTCATCATTAAAATCCAGAATGACATCAACGTCGCCCCCTTCAGAAGCTACATTGAAGAATTCATCCAAACGAACTTGAAGCGGGTCGCCGACGAAATCCAACAGGAAAAGGCATCAGCAAGCAAACAACAAAAATACTTATATGGACCATCGCTATAACTCTTTTGTTCATCAATCTGTTTATTCAAGTGGGTCGACAACTAAAGCCAACATGAAAAGGCATCAACGAGTAAATAGAAAAAATATTTACATGTACCATTGTTGTAAGTCTATATTGATCCTCCTTTGTTTATCAATCCAGTTATTCCACCTTCTCTGAATAGAAATCTCTACCCAAAGACTGATATCTTCCCATTTGTACTTTTCAGGTATTACAGTCTACCGTCTCCAAATTCTTCTTTCCACAGTCCTATTTCTTGTATATATTTTCTCTTATGGTATGCGGGAGCCCCAATCCCAGTCTATATGACAAACACATTTAAATTTCCAGGAATATGTAACAAACTATTATTTTTTTATATATTCCAAATAAAACTATTTTTTTGCCTCCTTTTATATTTATGTGCTCCTAGATTATTTCAATTCTCTTTTTTCTTGATGCATATATTTTTCTACTTGGTCATTTTTAAAATTTAATTTGAGATAAATCACTCATTTGAATTTGAGATAACATATTTGACACACACACACACACACACACACACACATATCTTTTTAAATTTCCAGGAATAGGTCATTTTAAAAATTAAATTTGAGATAAATCACTCATTTAAATTTCAGATATCATATTTAACAAATATATATATATATATATATTGAAATTTCTAGCAATATGTAACACGCTTATTATTTTTTGATATAAATGCCATAAAATTATGTTTAATACTTTTTTTCTACTCACACATATAAACAGTATGTCCTTTCTTGCATGCTTACCACCTGTCCTTCATACTGCTTGCCACATCTACGCTGCAATTTTCATCTGCCCCTGCTACTTTTTCCTCGTTCCTCCGCATTTATCCCCAAATCAACCCGGCAAGGACTACGCTACCATGCATCACTTGTTATGCATGAGATTCGCCTTGGTAAATTTTATTAAAAGGATCCTTGTTATATATAAGTGGATATTTTTATATGAAGAGGTGGTTGTATTTTTTAAAAGGTTTTTGTGGTTAAATCTTTTAAGTTAATATTTTTGTTTTTGGGTTCAACCTTGAACTTAAGATTGATTCCTCCATATAAAGGCTTAGTATTATAAGCTTGGTTTTGGGTGTTTTTTGGTTTGTGCTAATGAAAAAAGTGCAGAGTTCGAAGTTTGAAGTGGTAGGAATAACCTTGAGTTGTGGAACCTCAAGATGCAGGATCTACTCAAACAACAAGACAACAACACGAGCGATGATGGTTGAGTCACCGTGAAAGAAAAAATATATATTTACCTTGGAGTTATAAAAATGATTGATTGAATGTACATGGGCATACGTCTGTAAGACCTGGATATGCATGTGTACCCCTGGTTTATTGAGTCACCTATGAAAAGTCTAGACATAGATTTAGGTAGATTGAATATGTGGGGGGCATGTATGTTGGGTTAACCTTGAATCGGTGAAAGAATTAATGAGTTAAATATGCTTTTTAGGGAAAAACACATGGTTTTTCATGTCCATGTTTTTTGGGTAGCTTGTGGTATTGTGTCCATGGATTGCATGTAAAGAAGCCTATAAAAGGCTTGGTGAACTCTATTATAAATGGGC
The DNA here is from genome assembly GCA_010110895.2 of Picea sitchensis. Taxonomy (NCBI): domain Eukaryota; kingdom Viridiplantae; phylum Streptophyta; class Pinopsida; order Pinales; family Pinaceae; genus Picea; species Picea sitchensis. Next base: position 18,301 of record SNQJ01S0142941.1, read on the forward strand.
CTGGAAGTAAGTGGTGAAGGCTTACTTGGCCGATTTGGTCAAGGGAATGTTCGTGTTAAGGTGGAGCATTGAGACTCCAGTGTAAAGTCCTTGGAGGTGAGTGACAAAGGTTCACTTGGGTTGGTTTGGCCGGATTTGGTCAAAGTTGTTCGAATGCAAAGTTTGATGGAGCTGTGTGTTTAGGTTAGAAAGGTGGGTCTGTAGAAACGTTGATGTATTGGCAGGTCAATCAAGTGTTTGAGAATATATGATGAAAGTAGGTTCATATCCATGGAACTTGGAAAGTATTTCAAGGAAGCTGGGATCAAATAGGCATGTTCAGTAATGCCAAGTTGCAACAATAGTTGTGGACATAAATGGTTGTGCTATTTGGTAACTCGATCACCATCGGTTGCGAAAGACTGGAAGATTCTGGAAGAGGTATGAACATGTCATCTGGTGATTACTCAAATGTGAAATTATTTGGCTGTGATGCTTATGTTTTAATCAACATTCATGTAAGACCCAAATCAAATAGGTAGATATTTGATATGGTGATGATGTTAAGGAATGCAAAATGTGGGATCCTACTTCCCAAAAAATCATTATGGATAGAGATGCAGTGTTTGATGGATCTCCTTTTATAAAATCAAACATAGTAAAAGATGAAAGGTTCAAGTATGACTGGTAGCAGAAGGGTGTTTGCAAGGTATTGATTTCCATGAATGTTTCTCACCAGTTGTTAAAATATTGTTCTATTCATGTTGTGTTAGCACTAGTTGTGTTACTTGATCTTGAGTTAGTACAACTAGATGTAAAAATTGTTTTACATGAAGTTTTTGGGAAAAGGGGATGTATATGGAACAACTAGAAATGTTAGTTCAGAATCACAACAGAATATTTGTTTGCAAACTCAATAATCATTGTATGGCCCGAAGCATGCTAGGAAAATGGTACAAGATGTTTGATTCCTTCATGGTGAGACAAATTTTACAAGAAGTGAGTATAACCATTGTGTTTATGGTATATTTATTATCTTAGCGTTAAATGTTATGTTTGTATCAAGCACAAGCATGTTTGAGATCAAGAGGTTTGATCAGTGGGTTAAGATGTTTGTTATGAAGGATCTGAGAGCAACAAAATAAATCTTGGGCATGGACATACACAGAGACAAGAAATATGGTAAGGTTGGTCATCACAACAGAAGTACGTGGTGAAGATACTCAGGAAATTCGGTATGAATAATGTGAAACCGATAAAATTCCTTTGGCTTTCCATTGTAATTTTTCTTTAGGTTTATGTCCTAATTGATGAAGAAGAAAATGGTTATATGTCTCGAGTATTATATGCTAGTAGGAAGTTTGATGATTGCGATGGGAAATGGTCAACATTTCACATGTCGTTGGTGTTGTCAATAGATACATGTCATAACCAGGTGAAGAGCATGGAAATGGGTGCTTCAAACATAGAAGCACAAGTATCACCTACAGTGGTTGCAATGATTTAGTCTGTGGTTATGATTCATGAGATTTGGACAAGAGGAGACCTACCTCAAGGTATGTCTTGCAAAAATGCAAGGATCTATTGGGTAAGTTTGGACATGTACAGGATGAGGTGTTCTGTGGTGGTCAAAGTGTTGTGCATTTGACTAACAGTCCAGCATATCAAAATGGACAAGTGCATCGGTTTATAAGACATGTTATTGATGGAGGCAGAATGGTCCATACAGGGGCGAATCAGGGAGACATGTTCATGTAACGATACTGTTAGAGAAATTGCAGAGGTGTGATGGTGTTTGGATTCTCTTGGCTTGTAGAAAAGGTGATGAATTAATTCGGGCATGATATATCAGGTAAATTGTTGTCAAGGTGGAGATTGTTGAAAACGTGCCAACTAATTTCCATGCAATTGCATGCACTAAATTTAGATTGTGCATGCATGCACACTACAGTGAATAGGCTGTATAACTGTGTGATCTATTCATGATCAGTTCATGTAACTGTGTGATAGATGTTATATATACAAGCATACCCATAAAGGTGAGAGTGCAATGCAATGTGTGAGCAAGACACAATACTATGGAATGTGGTGGGTGCTTACAGAGAAGAGGATGGTTGTATCCCTATGTTGGCTATTGTAATTCTCCCTTAAATAACAAGAATATTGATTATCATTACTCCATGGTTTTTCTCGTATTGGGTTTCCACATAAATCAGTATGTCAATTGTGTGATTGTTATTGTGTCTAGTTTATTCTTTGTTTCATTTTCTTTGCCATTAAAATCTTATCATGTTTATGGTTTCACTCCCTAACAAAAAGATCATTAACTCACCTCACCAACAGATAAAAAAGGTATCGATGCAATCAAACTAAATGGATATTCATGTATCTAATATTTATATTCTAGAGATGCATGGCATCCAATGGACATGTAGCAAATTCAACAAATTCAAGTGTTAACTTTACTCCATTCCATTGGATACTTTAACATGGATACTCTGATACAGGATGAGGTGTTCTGTGGTGGTCAAAGTGTTGTGCATTTGACTAACAGTCCAGCATATCAAAATGGACAAGTGCATCGGTTTATAAGACATGTTATTGATGGAGGCAGAATGGTCCATACAGGGGCGAATCAGGTAGACATGTTCATGTAACGATACTGTTAGAGAAGTTGCAGAGGTGTGATGGTGTTTGGATTCTCTTGGCTTGTAGAAAAGGTGATGAATTAATTCGGGCATGATATATCAGGTAAATTGTTGTCAAGGTGGAGATTGTTGAAAACGTGCCAACTAATTTCCATGCAATTGCATGCACTAAATTTAGATTGTGCATGCATGCACACTACAGTGAATAGGCTGTATAACTGTGTGATCTATTCATGATCAGTTCATGTAACTGTGTGATAGATGTTATATATACAAGCATACCCATAAAGGTGAGAGTGCAATGCAATGTGTGAGCAAGACACAATACTATGGAATGTGGTGGGTGCTTACAGAGAAGAGGATGGTTGTATCCCTATGTTGGCTATTGTAATTCTCCCTTAAATAACAAGAATATTGATTATCATTACTCCATGGTTTTTCTCGTATTGGGTTTCCACATAAATCAGTATGTCAATTGTGTGATTGTTATTGTGTCTAGTTTATTCTTTGTTTCATTTTCTTTGCCATTAAAATCTTATCATGTTTATGGTTTCACTCCCTAACAAAAAGATCATTAACTCACCTCACCAACAGATAAAAAAGGTATCGATGCAATCAAACTAAATGGATATTCATGTATCTAATATTTATATTCTAGAGATKCATGGCATCCAATGGACATGTAGCAAATTCAACAAATTCAAGTGTTAACTTTACTCCATTCCATTGGATACTTTAACATGGATACTCTGATACAGGATGAGGTGTTCTGTGGTGGTCAAAGTGTTGTGCATTTGACTAACAGTCCAGCATATCAAAATGGACAAGTGCATCGGTTTATAAGACATGTTATTGATGGAGGCAGAATGGTCCATACAGGGGCGAATCAGGKAGACATGTTCATGTAACGATACTGTTAGAGAARTTGCAGAGGTGTGATGGTGTTTGGATTCTCTTGGCTTGTAGAAAAGGTGATGAATTAATTCGGGCATGATATATCAGGTAAATTGTTGTCAAGGTGGAGATTGTTGAAAACGTGCCAACTAATTTCCATGCGATTGCATGCACTAAATTTAGATTGTGCATGCATGCACACTACTGTGAATAGGTTGTGTAACTATGTGATCTATTCATGATCAATTCATGTAATTGTGTGATAGATGTTATATATACAAACATACCCATAAAGGTGAGAGTGCAATGCAATGTGTGAGCAAGACACAATACTATGGAATGTGGTGGGTGCTTAGAGAGGAGAGGATGGTTGTAGCCCTATGTTGGCTATTGTAATTCTCCCTTGAATAATAAGAATATTGATTATCATTACCCCATGGTTTTTCTCGTATTGGATTTCCACATAAATCAGTATGTCAATTGTGTGATTGTTGTTGTGTCTAGTTTATTCTTTGTTTCATTTTCTTTACCATTAAAATCTTATCATGTTTATAGTTTCACTCCCTAACAAAAAGATCATTAACTCACCTCACCAACAGATAAAAAAGGTATCGATGCAATCAAACTAAATGGATATTCATGTATCTAATATTTATATTCTAGAGATTCATGGCATCCAATGGACATGTAGCAAATTCAACAAATTCAAGTGTTAACTTTACTCCATTCCATTGGATACTTTAACATGGATACTCTGATAGGCTGTGAGATAAACACATTTATTGATTTAATGAATGTTCCTACCTTCAAATAAAGTTGCTTATACAGTTGCTTCGATCAAGCTTAGGAGTAGATTCTGGAACAAATAAAATATTTATTTTTTTATTTTTTTACAGTGTTGCTTAATTGTTTTATAAAATGGTTTTTATAATTTTGTGATATAAATTTGTACGAAATTACTATTTTTTTGTTGTTTAAATTCCAATTTTGAATACAAAAATGGATTTAGCATGTCGAAAAATTCATGGAGCACTCAGATCATATAGACATAATTAAAAAAAAAATGTGGATTTAACAATTTCTTATTAGATTTTTGACAAATATCCCAAAAAAAAAATCATTTTGTAGAAATTTAGACTACAATTTTTTTTTTACCGTTTTAATGAAAATTGGATAAACAAAAAAATGCACAGTTGGCAATTAGGCTACGCTGTCAAGCTTAACCGGAAGAATTGATTGAGGAGTCTCTCCGGTCACACCCCGCAAAGCAGGTAAAACTATTCATGGGGTACAAAGAGTCCAGTTCAAGCATACGCTGGAGTCGTGTCGACCAGCACGTGGCAAAGCATCCATTGTACGTCTCCGACATTTTATGTCAACCCTAAACGATTGCATGGCTGGACCGCGTTTTAAACTAGTTTTTAGACAACTGATTAAGGGGTGACCACTGGCAAGACCAGCAAATGGCGTGGCGCGGTGGCGCCCATCCTTTCTCTGTGGCTTTGTACCAGTATTCGTAATATCTACTTGCATTCCCTCCCATCTCAGGGATTCCAGTTCGGTAAGTTTCTGGAATGCGATATACATTTTGATATAGCTATTCAGAGGTGAAATAACACAGAAGATTGTGCATATGATAGAGAAAACGTTTATGGTGGGGGTGGTGTCGTTCTTGTTGCTCTGTGCGGGCATTGGGGCCGTGGTTTTGGTCTATTTGTGGCTTATCTGGTACGTTTCTTTGCACCAGAGGGGCAACCGGGGTCAACGGCCATCAGAGGGCAATGGTAAACCTCAGAAGCAGCAGGGCCTCTCGGCGGCTGCCCACCATCGAATGCGGGAAGGAAGAGTAAGGAGAAAATCGTTCCTCGGGGAGCGGAGGAGGCGGCAACGCCGAGTGCGCAGTGTGCCTAGAGGTTTTCCAGAGCGGGGACCGGTGCCGCGTGATACCGGCATGCAGCCACGCTTTCCATGTGCAGTGCGCGGATGCGTGGCTCTCAAAGCGATGTGTCTGTCCCATCTGCAGGAGGAGCGCCGCTTGCGAGAGCGAAGAAAATAATGACGGTGCTGCAGCGGCATTGCAGGAAGAAGAGGGGCGGGATGAAGAATCGGGGCGTAGTCGTGCTCCGCCTCCGGTTGAGAGTATCGTGGCCGACATGCCGATTACAATAACGCCTACAGTCTACAGAGCTGAGGCCGTGGCCACGGCTCGGTGCAGGGAACGAGATTTAGTCAGCCAGTCAGTCGGAACAGATTGATCCGAGTAATTTAATGAATCGATTTTATTTAATCCACGACTGAAAGATTCACGTATGAAGTCTGTAATTATATGTTTACTTATTTTTGCTTTTGGGTACAGGGAATTTGGTAAGACTCAAGCTACCCATTTTGCTTTCATATTCTGGTGAAAGATATTTTGGGCATTTGTTATTATGATGACGTGTTAATCGAGCTTGCCATCACTGTTAATCTCTGTTGTTGTATACTTTGTGAAATGGTAGTATTTTAATACAGGTCTTTGAGGCGAGCAATAAGCACCTGGTTACATGCTCTGAGGTTTATACCATTGATTTTAAATTAGATCTGATCGTAAATACCATTGATTCTAAATTAGATCTGACCATGTAAATGTAATGCTCTCTAACTACATGTAATGCTCAAGGCTTTTCACTTTCAAAGATGGTTAGATTGAAATGAAGAATTTTTCATGGTTAGATTGAAATGAAGAACTTGTCATTTTGGGAGGCATTAAGAATTGGTTAGTGATGGCACCTTTCACAACACTTACATTGGTTAGTGATGACACATTTCACATAACTTATACAAAATATAATCGTTTTTGTATTAAGAGCGACCTTTACATTGATGAGATTGAGCAAAGCAAGCAAAGGAGTTATAAGGCGGTTCCATGTTCATGGTGCATGATGCACTATCCCAAAATTGCAATAGTGGCCAGAGATGTCTCATCTTAGTCTCTAGCTTTCAAACCTAGCCCTAGATCTTAGTAGGTGTGTCATCTTAGTCTCTAGCTTTCAAACCTAGCCCGATTTGAAGTGAAAAATTGCACAAATTAAAAAGCCATCAGCCATCATGAAGCACTTGCCATGTCATATGCTTAGAGATGCAATTATTCCTTCTTTTCCACATGCAAAAGGTTATTGTAGCTCTCATAGTACGATATGTTGCATTAAACCCAATGACTCGAGGAACTATATTTGCAAATAGGATTACATTCAAGGAAATGGGAAATAATGTTACAGAGCTTGCATACCTAATCCCACAACGTATAGGTAAAGTCACAAAAGGAGAATAGATGTTTTTGAAAGGTTGATGACCAAGTGAAGAAATCCTTTTTTAAGCTCAAAAATCCCTTCGAGATGGACTTACTATGTATAGCCATATCATGTTGAAATGACACTCCACAACTTCAAGTTGACATTTAGTATAGACTTTATACTCATCCACTTATAATAATCTATTGCCTCATTG
>SNQJ01S0142942.1:0-14725 GCA_010110895.2 Picea sitchensis
GTGTATTACTGTATCTCTGTGTTTATGGTTGCATCTCTGATATATTTCTGTTATATTACTGGATATACGCGATATCTCTGTGCATTTCTTTATTATATCTCCGCTCTCATTTCGTGCCGAAAATAATCCAGATCACAACCCTAGAGAACAGGTCGACGGTCCACCTAGAAATCTGAGAAGAACTGTCGGTATGTAGATCAGGCAAAGAGAGCAGAGAAACCAGGGTAATCAGGTAGACCAAACAAATCAGGGAAATCAACAAAATCAGGGAGAACAACAAATAAGGCCTCCTTTTCAGAATAATTATGTGAATGAATATTATGATGGATATTTTGAAGATAATGTGAATTGTTGTGATGACAAAGAAACTGAGGTGTTTTTTACCAAAGAAGAACACGACCATTTCATGGATGTGAGTGAAATCTTTTTGCAAGATGAGGAGGAAAGAATATCAGTAGAAAGAGAATATTATGAGACCAGATTGCAAAACGCCATCATGCAATTCCAAAGGAAATACAATCTCTGAAATCAAAAGGTGCCTCTGAATCCTCCGAAAGGTAATCTCCCAAAGGCAAACTCCACCAAAGATGCGCAGAGTAACGTGCCCTCTTCTAGTCAGTCCAAAAAATACTCCACGGGAAAAGATCCAGCTACAAAGGATTCCACTGTGAAAGAATCTACTACAAAGGAAGCTATGGATAAGGGAAAGAAGAAAGAGGAACCGCAGAAGAAAATATTGACAAGAAAAGAAACTGTCACTAAAGAGGTAGAAAAAACTCCGTCCTCTTTTGACTTTGAAAGTGAGATGGATAAGATTAAGATTTTGGTACCCTTTAATGAATTGATCGGAAATAGAAAATAAGGAAGTCATATCATCAAGATGCCTAAGATGGGACAGAATTCTGATACTCTGAACATACAAGATGATCACCCAACCATCTTATTTGGGATGAGAGTAGAAGAAAGTGGTGAGAGTGAAGAAGTTCCCCCTTTCTATGTCAGCATAAAAATCCACGACATGACTTTACACAATGCTATGCTGGACTCCGGAGCATCTCACAATCTGATGCCTAAAGTGGTCATGGACCAACTAGGCCTTGAGGTCACAAGACCCTATAAGGATCTATTCTCTTTTGATTCAAGGAAGGTGAAATGCCTTGGCATGATAAAAGACATGGTCATTTCTCTGGCACAAATCCCAACGAAGAATATGGTGATGGATGTAGTGGTCGATGATATCCCTCTGAAATTCAGCATGTTGTTGTCCAGGTCATGGGCTGCAAAACTGAAAGGAACCCTCCAGATGGACATGTCATATGTCACTATTCCTGTCTTTGGTCAAGACAGAAGATTGTACAGGGAAGTTCTAATGAAATATATGGTTAGAAACAAATCGCAACCTACCAACCATCCTATCTACTTAGTAAGCAATAATTTGGGGTCTTCCATTTTCTTCAATGATATATGCTCAGGAGCAAAAGAGACGGAAATAGTCCTGGCAGATAAAGGTATACACGGGCAGCAGTCGGAAGAAATTTCAGAATAGTAGGGTGACCCAAAGGATTAGATATGGAAAATGAACTTCGATGGAGCTGCATGTAGAGAAGGAGTTGGAGCTGGTGTGTGGATAAATCATCCCACGGTAGATGCAAAATTGTTCTCTTACAAACTCATTTTTGAATGTACAAATAATATGGCCGAGTATGAAGCATTAATATTGGGGTTGAAAGTTTTGGAAGAGTTGGGTGCCAAAAGGATTGTTGTACTTGGAGATTTTGAACTCATCATAAATCAAATCAAAGGCATCTACCAGGCTAGACATCCTAGACTGAGGGCTTTACAGAAATCTGGTATTAGAACTTCTTAACAAATTTTCAGAATGCAACCTTTCAGCAATTCCACGGGAACAAAATCAGGTTGCCGATGCACTGGCCACTTCAGTAGCAGTGTTCAAAGTCCCATTTTTTCCCGAAAAAAGATACAAGGTTTAAGTCAAGTACAGAACGGTGATACCAAATAAAATGAAACATTGGCAAGTCTTTGAGGATGATAAACAAATAGAAAGCTTCCTCAGGATGGAAAATGAGTTTGAGAATTTAAGCATTGATGATGAATATTGCAACGATGAAGTAGATGTAGTTTATTTCACCAAATAAGGATACTTTGACAATCAAATTGTTGGCAGATATATTGTGCAGCTAAAGAGCAACATTATCCCCAAATGCATAGTACCATTAGAAAAGATTTTCGATAACAATGATGTGGCCAGAAGTCCAAAGATCACAGTAGATGAAGGGGACGTGGAAGACTGTAATATTGGGACTCCATAAGACCCGAAGATCATTACACTGTCCAAGAAGCTCAACCCTAAAGTCAAAGAAAGGTATGTAAAATTGATAAAATAATTCCCTGATGTTTTTGCCTAGAGCTACGATGAGTTGAAATTTTATGATACTAGTATAATCCAGCATGTTATCCTAATAAAAGGACATCAGAATCCATTTAAACAAAAGTTAAGAAGAATAAACCCTTTGTTGTTACCATTGATAGAGAAAGAAGTAAATAAATTGTTTGAAGCAAAAATCATAGTGTCCCTAAGATTCTCCAAATGGGTAACAAATCTGGTGCCTGTCAGAAAAAAGAGTGGAGAGATCAGATTGTGTGTGGACTTCATAAATATGAATAAGGTATCTCTTAAAGATAACTACCCTTTGCCCAAAATGGACCACATTCTACAGAAGGTAGTGGTCTCTCAAAAGATGTCGATGTTGGATGGTTTCTTGGGATACAACTAGATCATGGTACATCCTGACGATCAAGAAAAGACAGTGTTCACCACACCTTGGGGGACATTCATGTATGCCAAAATGCCATTTGGGATTATGAATGATGGAGAAACATTTCAAAGGGATATGGACATAGCCTTTGTGGATGAAAAGGATAAATTTATTGTTATATACCTTGATGACATTACTGTTTATTCTGCTACAGATGAGGAACACATCAAACATCTCAGAAGGGCATTCGAGAAATGCAGAAAATTTGGCATATCACTGAATCTGAAAAAGTCAAATTTTTCCATGGAATAAGGGAAGCTCTTAGGGAACATCATTTATAAGGAAGGAATAAAGGTAGACCCCAGCAGGGTTGAAGGAATTTTGAATATTGGCGTACCCAGAAGCAAAAAGGAAGTACAATCCTTTCTACGTAAAGTAAATTTCCTGAGAAGATTTATTCCTAATTTAGCAGAGATCATAAAGCATATCACCAACATGTTAAAGAAGGGAAATGAAATCAAATGGATCCCTGAGGCTAGAAAATATTTTGAAGACATCAAGGTAGCATTGACAAAGGCTCCTGTGTTGGCTAGTCCAAATTTCGAGAAATATTTCATACTATTCTCTTTCGCTTTAGAACACACAATTGCAGGTGTATTTTTCCAGAAGGATGACCAGAATTTTGAGAAGACAATAGCATACTATAGTAAGACATTGAGAGATTCTCCTTTGAAATATGACATCATGGAGAAGCAGGCATATGCTTTGGTCAAAGCATTGAAATAATTCAGGGTGTATATTCTACATTCACATACTACTTCTTATGTCCCTAACAGCTCAGTAAAAGACATCTTAAAACAACCCGATCCTAAAGGAAGGAGGGGAAAATGGATTGCAGTACTATTAGAATATGATCTCGAAATCAAGCCCATGAAGTTGATCAAAGGGTAGGGACTTTCTAGACTAATGGCACAAACAAACTGCGAACTCTTGGGAATAAACTTCACTACAGATATGTCAGAGAATACAACATAGGAAGAAAGGGTGACTCCATGAATATCTCAGAAATTTCTTGACTTTGAGTGGTATGCAGACATTATCTTTGTGTTAAAAAATCTGCAAGCTCCTCCTAAATATAGTAATACAAAGGCTAGGTTCTTGAAACTAAAGGCGGAAAAATTCTGCATTGTTAATGGATTACTGTACTGGAAAGACCCTAGTGGAATTTTACTAAGTTGTTTGATAGAAGAAGAAGTGGAAAGAACCATCAGGGAGTTCCATAAAGGAAACTATGGAGGTCATCATTATTGGAAGACAATTGTACTCAAAATGTTGAGAGTTGGTTTTTATTGGCCTAGTATTTTTCCTTATGTCTATAAGGAAGTGTCAAAGTGCCATGAATGCCAAATCTTCAATGGGAAAGGAAAGTTGTAGTCTCTGTCGTTGAAGCCCATTTCAATAGAATCTCCTTTCAGGAAATGGGGCCTGGATTTTGTAGGAGAGATACACCCACAATCTTCGGCTCAACACAAATGGATCTTGACTGCAACAGATTATTTTACTAAATGGATTGAGGTTGTTCCTACTAGACAAGCTACAGATGACGTTATCAATCGATTCCTAGAAGACAATATTATGTCTAGATTCGGATGTCTGGTCAAGATTATAACAGACAATGCAGTGGCCTTTAAGTCTAAAAAAATTGAGAAACTCTGCAGTGATTACAATATTACTCTTGGCCATTCTACGTCATACTACCCGCAAGGAAATGGATTATTTGAGTCTTCAAACAAAATCCTGGTCAGAATCATCAAAAAAATGTTGTGGGAGAATAAAAAGGCGTGGCACAAGAAGCTCATTCATGCACTGTGGGCTGACAGGATATCCCCAAAAAGATATTTTTCCACATCTCCTTTCCAGATCATCTATGGTACAAAAGCCATCTTTCCTACAGCACTCGGATTGTTAGTAATGAAGTTTTTATAGGAGCAAGAAGAAGAGACGAATGTCGGTCGGATAAGGGAGGATGAACTCATCAGCATGCAGTAGACTAGAGAAAAATCTTTCAACAACGCCCAACTACATCAAGAGAAAATCAAGGAATAATTCGACAAACGTACCAAAGAAGATGACTTCAAACTTGGAGATTGGGTACTAACATGGGATGCCAAGAACGAAAATAAAGGTAAACATGGAAAATTTGATCACCTATGGCTGGGCCCGTTCAAAATTACATCTTACCGTGGGAGCAATGCCTATTTGTTGGAGGAAAGTAATGGATAACTCGCCGAAGGGGGGCCTGTGAATGGCAGATTCCTCAAGCACTACATCATTTAAAAAATCATCACTTGCCATTCATTGTACATAGCCTCTTTGCGTTTTGTTTTTCTTTAAGTGTGAAAATCAAAATAAAAATAGCATGGTTGAAGCCCGAGGTGAAGGCCCTGAGCTGTGTTGAGTAGGTTCAGAGTTTTTGAATAAAATAAACAGATTCATATCACACACATAAGATTGTAGCCCAATGGGTAGGAACTTGGTATACAGTTATTTGCTACCTCAAAGGGAGGATAGCATCCCCAGTTGGATCCAATGTTATCACCATATAATTCCCAGATGGTGTCCGAGTTTCAGAATTTTAATGAAGGATTAAATTGCAATAGAGTTGTGATAATTTGGAGAACCCGACTATACCTGGAAGCGTATGCAATAAATAGCATAGATATGAAGAGTAAAACTCAACAGACCTTCAATACCGAAAGCGGCCCGGATCAACGGCTGAGACGCGTATCGGATATGTAACCAACACGTTGATTAAGTGGTTGAGGGCGGGCTAGGGAAAACCGTCGTGGTTTTTTGTGGGATGCATGGTGCCCTTAGAAGTACATCGGAGAAGAGGGTTGTCTAACCAAAACCACCTTTTTTCAACCTCCAATGACAGAGTTTCCAGGAAATACGCGGACCGTAGATCTTGAAGCGACTCGGATCAACGACCAAGGCGCATTTCGGTGATTGAAGTAGCACGTGAATTAGCTGACAAAGGATGGATCGGGGAAAAATGCCCTGGTTTAAATTGTGGACACATGGCATCCTCAGAGACACATCAGGACAAAGAGAGGTTCATCCAAAACCATTTTTCTCCAAACCCCGATGGAAATAGATATCTATAAAAGGAGGAACCCTAGGCATTATTCTATGACAATTTGAAACATTCAAACGTTCAGAAATTTGGCGCAAAGATTCCATTCAAATTTTGAAGTTCAAAACCGAACCAAACCAGTTTTCTCACTACTTATCAAGTATTCTTCACCATAGCTGCCAATCCTGTTGTTTTATTCGTGAGTGAACCAGATATTTCCTCCAAGAAGGAAGCCCTAATTGACAGATATTTTGACGTTTTCGACACAGAGACAATGGTCTCACCTGTTTCTGTGTTTAAATTAAATTTGTTGAACAACGTTGGATCCCACATACCCTTTCTTGAAGCGGCTCAAGCCTCCTTCGCCCCTTATGTCATAGAAACAATATTCCCATTCCCTGAATTTGTAAGCTGGTGCACAGAGCGGTATTCCCAAGGAGAAAGAGTCATCTTAAATAAATTAGGGTCAGAAGTTCTTTGTAAAGTACATGGTGCATCACTCCAACATGCTCTCAATATACCAGACACCTCCCCCACAGTGTCAGAACCCTTCGAGGAATAGAGAATGATTACGATTTATAGAGAATTCTTGCCCAAGGTAAAAACCCTATTTTTGCAAACCATAGTCAAGATTGAACATTATTCAGAGAGTCTATCCTTGCCTATCAGTATAAGCGTCATGATCGTCGAAGTCTAGTGGGCTTGTTCTCTGTTGAGTCAAATTCTAGGTCTAGACAATGACAAGTTTGTGGTAGAGGTTATGTTAAGGTTCCTGTTGATTTTCTTCATGTCTAGGCAGTCAGTCCATGTCAGTTTTGATGAATTTATTGCGAAAAATATACATCAACAGCTGGTTAATTTCATCTCATTAAGAAATTTCAAATACTACTCTCACTTGTTGAGAATGTTTCTAGGATCTAACAACACCAAGCTTCCTGAGGCTGCATTTATTTCGACTGAGTGTAAAAAGATCACCATGCTCATATTCATCAACAAGATCATGTACAGGATATACAGTCTCATTTTTGGTTCAGATCTGCCAAGAGTCCTAGAAGAAATGAAGAGTTTGTTGTAGCCGAGTCCGAAGAACATGATGGGAGACTAGATTATTTTCACTCAGTCCACTGTGATTTGGGTATACGGATTCTAGGAAGGACCTCACCTTTTACCATTTTTTCTAACTCCCAAGATATTTTCTTTGGATTTTATAAGACAAAGGGTCATCTCAGAGACTGAGCATTTCCTCAAAGCTCACAAGGCTTCTAATTTGAAATTCTCGTTCATGGTAGGTCCCTTTGTGACAAAGAGAAAGTTTTTTTTTCCTTAGATTCAATCCAAACTCAATGAATTTGGGTTCACACAGTTGCAAGGAAGAAGATATGATCCCGATCAGATTATATCAAAGAGGAGATTGGCAAGCAGACAAGGCCCTTATGAGAACGAGCACGTTGAAGGATTAGATAAGTTGACCAATCTAGAGACCTGTATAGAGATGTAGTTCATCATGCAGCATGATCAAACAAAACAGACAGAGCTTACTTTTCAGCAAAGATCAGCACAGAAACCCTCACCCAGGTTGATTGTCAAAGCTCCTAAAATGAGCATCTTCAATAAGAGAAGTAGTTCGAAAGCCCTAGGGGCTAGTAGCCAGCAAGACACCCTCAATAAAATGAGAGCCACATAACCCTCTCCAGTTATTGACTTGGAAGAGGAAGAACAGAAAGGAAATAGGTGCATGGAGATGGTAGAGACTACGACCCAGAATGAAGAAATCAATCCAAAAAACAAGCCACGGAATGAAGGCAGCATGAAGGTTTTCAGCAGCAGGAAACACATATTCGACTAGACTCCTAGGATAGTTTATCAATCTAAGGAGGACTTACTAAATCAGTATGTCATGAAAGGGAGTATGGCCAATACTGAAATAATGGAGCTTTTTCCCGAAGTAGAAGGGACATCCCAGTGTAAATCTCACCTACTCTCAGTCAGAGATGTCGAGAAAAAGGAATTCAACATTGCAGTGGCCGATAATGATAAGGTATCTAAGTTCAAGGTACACTATGAAAACATCGGTGCCCTTGATAAAGTAAAATTCCACATAAATGTTAGTGATATGTTGTACATTGATTACCTAAGCTTAGCTCTGAAGGTTGCAAGATTGATAACACATGCATTGAAACTAGATGGGCAACTGAAACCAGAGAAGGTTTCCAGCAAAGCTTGGATGATGCAGGTAAAGTGATTAGAGTCTGAAGGTCGATAGGGGGTGAAAGCTTCTCTAGACGAAAAAAACAAAATGATCCAAAGATTGAAGAAAAGGTTGAAGATGTCACCTACAGACCATCTGCAGACAGTAGAATTAATTGCTTTGGAGCAGGAAAAGGAAACCTTTAGACAAGAGGCACTAGACTACAAGGCTAAAGTATTGCAATTGGAGAAAGAGAAATAAAGTTGGTCACAAATGCAGGAAACGACATTAGATATGGAAATTATTGTGCCTGCTAATGTAGAGGTTGGATCAAGCACTAAGGGATTAGTTCAGGCTATGTCCCAGGTGAGCTTGAAAACAGGTGAGATCAAGAGTCTTAAAGAAAACTTAGAAAAGTTGAAACAGGAGATGAAGGTGAAGGATGAGAAATTGGCTCAACTCCACAGAGAGAACCAAGACCTACAGGAAAGAGTGAACAAGCTAAAAACTAGATTGAAGGGCAAAACGCTACTGCATGGAGCCAAACATGTAATATGGGACACGATTGTTGTGGAGGTTGCTAAGTTTAGAAGTTATCTGAATTTTATCAAAGACAAAGAGAAAATGGTTGCTACAGCTTGGAACAAATGCACTATTGTAAATGAAGTGTTAGAAAAGAAGCCCTTGGAATGGACCCAAAATTCCATCGACCTACTAAATGCTATACCAAATTCCGATCTTCAGACCATCGATGTGAAAGATAGGACCACATTAATCATTTTAGCCAGGAGAATCATTGCCAAGCACAACCTTCTCATATCGATCCAAAACAAAGCTGTGCAGATGGAGCATAGCATACATGATTTTAAAGACAACTTTGAACAATTGTTTTCTAAAGGCCTCCCCTCATTTTGGGATGGTAAGGCTCATTATACAATCAAGAAGATTATCACACTCTCCTAATGCAATGTAGGATGGACCATTCTAGGTTTGAAGATATGGAAGAAAGTCTGAAAGGCCCTAGCTTGGTATAACATTTATCTACTAATTTCGAAATTCTAAACAAGTTCAAAATAGTGAAAGTCAGCATGCCAACCATGTCCTATGTTACATGCATTGACTTGGAAATTTTTATTAAAGAAATGATGGATTACGAAATCCCCTCTGATGTGCAATGGAAAGAACTCGTGTGGTTGGGTAAGAGAAAGTACAACATCCCCGGAACCAACAGATGATCTCCAGTTGTCACCAATCTTGTAGATCCAATAGGAGCACAGGGCTGAAAAAATGTCGTGGAAGAAGTCGAGCAGTCAGAGAGACTGTTCATGATGTTGAAACGTTTCTTTTTTGCTAATTATTATAAATTGTTTTGTATACCGAAACTGACATCCGAAACTGTTACAGAAGCTTAAACGTTTTAGTTTCAATTATTTTTTATCAAATTGTATAAGTACTAAGAGACTTGAAATTAATTAATGTTGGCAGAAGTGCAAGAGCACTTTTTGGTTGTATCAAACTTTATTTGTAAATTTTCTGAATCTGAATTGAATACAAATGCAAAAGATTTTGAAGTCTCTATGAAAATATTCTAACGGGTGGTGATATGAGCTTTGTTTCTCTTCATCGTATGTATTTCCTGTAACCTATCATTTCATTTAGATTTTCTTCTGTTTAAATTGGAGAGTTTAAAGGCCCAGAATTCGTCTTGTGGCGCTCTTGGCTTAAGCTATTTAAACTATGTGATTGTCTTATTAACTTATTCAAAATTCATTTCAGTAATGCTCTAATGCAGTTATTTGTTTTCTTCATCTTCCTACACACCTTTTTATTTCAAGAATAACTCAGATTCATCACCTTATTTAGTCTTTGTCCTCTGGAGAGTTCTATCAGTCGATGCATTGTTTTCGTTCACTTTCATAATTTTGACTCCATAGCCCATAGTGTTCCCCCCTTCTTTGCAAGCAACTTTATTAAAAATCCCTGAAACAAACCAAATCTAGTCACCGATTTCCATAGATATATCAAGTGACACGAGAGATCCCTCTCTGAGTTGAGCAAGCTAGTGCCTCATCTCTAAAGCTAGTTGAAACAGTTACCTCAGTTGTTTGTTTATTCAGCCGGACATAATTTACAGAGTGCTAACACAACCTATCACAACAACCTATCTCATCAATTTTATCAACCAAATCAGATCTAATCACCAATATCAATCACCAAGACAACTCTCAAAGATGTGCATCAACCAAGTATAACACAACAACTCATAATCATCACCAAGATCAATATGTGCTTCTAATAACACAAGTATGCTACATCATCCATAAACCATGAGTCAACAATACTAATAACAAGTGCCTCCAACCATGTACCAAGTATGTACCAATCATGTATCAACTACTCATCAACTATGACCCATTAATATGTACCAACATCATTAACTATACACCTCACGTATGTGCCAACTCATCAACTACTTGTCTCAACCATGTACCCGACATGTACCTCAACCAAATGCCCTCATCAATTTTATCATTCAAATCTGATTTGTAACTCTGTAATATACCTAGTGTATCTGATCACATTCCTGCAAACCTTAACTTTAACCACAAGAGACTAGCATTTTCATCAAACGTTTCTTTAGTCTCACATGCCTAGTTTTGGATTAGTCAACAACCCTAACTTGAAATAATCATAACTTTGTACATGTAATGAATAAAGATATTAAAATGATACACAATGTTCTTCAGTGTGTGTTTTACAATTCCTCCAGGTGTCACTACTTGGAACCTCTCAGAAAAGGATTTATAGCAAGAATGGCATAACTTGCTCAATTGTGGCTTATTCTAGAGAGTGGCCTTGTAGAGAGTGGCCCGTAAGGAATATTTTTTGAATCGATATGAAACTATTACACAACATACTAATGACTGTACTCTAACCAAAAAAAATTATCTTGCTGAATTTGGATCTATTATGAAGAATTTATGATGTTTTTACCCAAAAAACATGTTTTAGACTAGTTTCATGACTAGTCACAAACCATATTTTCCACGTAGTGTAACTCCAAAAATACAATGACCCATAAGCTGAATTCTTTACCACAGATACTTGGATATGTTTCCTCAATGGAAGAGAAATTTCAAGGTCTGAATCATTCTATAAAAAACGTTATTGCGAAAATGGTGAGATGACCTGTAAATAACATACCTTAGAAAGCATCATCAAAATAATTTATCCTCCCTTGAATTTCAGCCTTCTTTTCTTCACCTTCCCTCATAAATTCGGCTTATATATCCTTTGGTTAGTTCAGACACCTATATATATTCAATATGCTCAAGTGTGATATAAAATGAGAAATCCTTGCCTCTTATTTATACTCTCCAAGTAGCTTCCTTAAAAACATCTTCTAGGTCACTTTTTACACTTTCCTTATTTTAGGGTTAACCCACTTCTAATTTCTCCATTAAATTTATCATTGAAATAATTTATTTTGTATTCACTTTGAATTATAATACACTCATCACTTCACTTTATTATTAACCTTTTAAAATCTCTTAAACCAGTTTGACTACTTTGACCTTTTGGGGCTTCTAGATGACATATGAGGGTCCTCCAACTTCGTAAGGTTATAACTCTCAAACCGTATGGAGTTATGTGACGTTCCACATACCACCAAAAATGGAATGACATGTAATATCCATATAGAATATTATTACCTAAAATTATATCAAAACTCATACCGTTATCCATCAAACAAACTTGGGTCCATTACCCAAACCTGGGTTCTCCAACTTCTCATGGCCATAAATCTCTAACCATGAGGAGTTATGTGACATTCCACATACCACCAGAAATGGCATGAAAATAAATATCCATATAGGATAGTTTCACTGAAAAATTTACTGACCTTCATCTCATTATTCCACAAATAAGCATGGGTTCTCTAACCATACTTCTAGAATAACTCAATCTGCAAAGCATCTTCTCGTGAAGGCTTTCACCATAAGGGGACCACTTTGGAGTTCATCCATTTGTACTTATTATCAACCATGACAAGACAATAATGAGTCATATTTACATCAAACAAACTTGGGTCCATTACCCAAACCTTTGTGCTACTGGAATTCGCTACCATACTTTCTCCAAGGGTTGACATCAATCACTAAGGGTTGATATCAATCTACAATATCACTCTCCAATAGTTGATATCAATGAAAACCAACAATCCATACCAACTATCCATCAACCTAAGACAACTGTCTAACACGTTTAACCCTTTTTCAGAACAAGTAGACTAATTTTGAAAAAGGAATACTCTATTCAACATTGGCTAGAAGAGTTCTCCTAGGTATTGTTTTATACGTTTTTCGGGCCTAGGGGACTAAATTTATGAAAAGGACATTCTTGGGAGTTAAGTTGTAATTGCATCTCATTCTCTTGCTTATATTATTGAGCCTATTCTCAGTTCTTGCTTTCTCGTTATACGCCTATTTCCTCAGCAATTTGCATCACTAGCCAAGAAGAGCCTTGTTTATATCCGTTTCATCTTGACACCCTGTACCCTAAGAGGAAACATTCCCCTGAGTGTCCACATCTTGCACACACCTCCTTGCATTGAGAATAGGTATATTCCACTGTTTGGAGCTATTTTCTTACTCGCGACACTCGTTTCCTCTGTTGTATCATAGCATTCATTTGCATATGAAAAAACAAAAAATAACGGGCGGGAAAATAGTATTATCTTATATTGGCAGCAGTTGTGTCGCCTTTGAACCGAGCACAAATTTTTGAGTCCACTTTTCATCCAAATTTTGGTTTTATCATGACCTTAGGAAGTTGAGCTTGTTACTTAGAGTTTACTCCTTCGACTAGTTATTCTTCCAGTCCCTATGGACATTTTTATTGGTGCCTCTTGCATCACAAAGTTTCATCATTGAGTCTATGTTGTCAGGTTCCTCCAAATGTCTCATGCTCTTGTTCAAAGGAATTCTATAAGCCTGTGTTGGCTATTTCTTAGAACTCTTGAATTTTTGTGTCGGTCATACCTTCATTGTGTCTCATATTTACATGAATTTGCAGTCCTACCATGCACTCTGGTCCTACTTTCATTATGGGTAGGTAACCTTGAACCCAACAGTCGACATTTCCTTATTATTCGTTGATTGGGGAGTTTCCCTTATGTTTGACGGAAATAAATCTATTCACACATTGGGATTCGTGCAGTGTCTTGGATGCCATTATCCTTATTGGTGGTTTCCTCATCTTTGTCGGCAGTCTTCCTTATTGGTTGTTATTCAGAGGGTCTTTTTTGTGCACTACTTGCATCTGGTGCATGTGAAAGACGCACAGGGTCGTTGGTTTGTGAACATCCTCTTTGTCTGAGTTCCTACAAATCATTAAGATATTTTTTTGTACCTCATGTTGAATGATGATATATTCCTTAATGCTCTCCTGTCAGCGGGTCTCCTTCCATCGACTTCAGCTCACTTATTCTAGAAACAAGGCCTAGAGTCCTATGAGTACCTAGAGGCTTACAGTCATCAGTGGAAGGTTCTCCCACCATCGACAGTTGGGAATACATCAATGTCTCATGATCTATGGATTCTTCAAGTGTTCGACGTCAACACCTTTATTCACACTTGTAAGAATGTCATCAATGCCTTGATACCTACTTTCATTATCGATAGGTTGTCTCGCATTTGTTAACGGTATACATTAATTGATCTGAATTTTATGAGCAGAATGAAATGAATACAGATTATTAAAATATGCTTAATATAGAATAACAGAGATACAGTAAAATTGGTTTTCTATTCAATAAGGAAATAAGATGAAACTGTAAAATGCAACGGAAAACAAGCTTGCTGGAATGGTGGCGACTTATCTCTGAGAATAGATGTGACGGTTGCGCTCATTTTCTAGAAGATGATTACACTGAGGCTCTGAAGGCCTTTTTACAATAAACGGGAATGTCAAAAACCCTAGACGTCCAAAAACCTAACCCTAGGAGATGAAACACCAAAATTCATGTGGGCTCAGTTTGAGTAAGTTAGTAAATCAACTTCTCGGGGTCATAACTTTTGCATTTGATCTTCGTTTTAGGCACATGATAGCTCGTTGGAAATGTATCATCGAGGGTATTCATTTTGGGGCTCAATCAGAGCCTTTGGCTATCATTAATAAGCTCTATCCTGAAAAACCTTCATTTAGGCCCTCAAAATGGCCTCGAAAGTGTTAGAAAAACAGGACCGCGGAGCAATAAAATAAACCAAATGCAGAAAAAAAACACAGCAAACACACAATACAAGAGAGACACGGATTTACGTGGTTCACCCAGTGTGGGCTACGTCCACCGGAGAAATTACCAGGTCCTTCCTTTATTATTATCCAGCAAATGAAGGGATACAACCTACAGCGAAACCCACTGTAAATTCCTCTTCTTTCTCTCACAGTCTCCTCTCTCGGAATACAATATTCACCACCAACCATAGCCGCAATACATTTCCCTCATAAAAGAGGTTTTCCTTCTAGGGAAAAAAACCCTAACATAATCTCTACCGTTAGATCTGCGACCTTATAATGAACGGTCCAGATTTACAATGAAATTACAATATACTTTTATAAGGC